>JAVSCE010001964.1:0-20441 GCA_032199065.1 Smutsia gigantea
CAGAGCTTAGTGCTCAGGAGAGAGGAGAGATAGACAAAATTGTCCTGGTGCACTTTGCCCAGCAGGTTGGGAGCTTTGCCATATAGACTCTCATATTTAAGAAGGATAAAGAAATCTTCCTTAGATGATCTTCAGGTGCTCCAGCTCCCTTGCTGGCTACACAGCTCCAAGGATCTCCTCCATGATACACAGCCTACTGCACCTTTCTCCCAGCCAGCCCCACCTGGCTCGCAAACGGGCAAACCCTACCCTGGTGTGAGGCCAGCCAGAGGGATGATCTGTCTACATCAACTACAAACGCAAAGCATAGAGGCTTATACCTGTATGCTCAGCCCACTGGTTCAGGCAGTGGAGACAGGCATAGCAGCCAGGAAGCAGGAAACAGCTCTTTCCTCCCAAGAGGCACCAATAGCACTCCACTGTGACCGCTGACATTGCTTCAGGGGCAAAGCACCTCCAGAGAGTAGAGCTTCTGGGCACTAGAGGGTGCCATATACAAATATGAAATGCCAAGGAACCTGGTTCAGAGAAAAATTATTAATACAACTCCTGAGAAAGAATTAAATGACACCTACCTCATGACCTTTCCTGCAAGTGATTTCAAAATAAAAATCATTAACATGTTCATGGAGACATGGAAAGATATTCAAGAACTCAGGAATGAATTCTGGTCCGATATCCAATAATTGAAGAGCACACTGGAGGGTATTAGAAGCAGATTGGATATGGTGGAAGAGATGATAAATGAAATAGAAACTAGAGAAGAGGAATACAAAGAAGCTGAGGCACAGAGAGATAAAGGATCTCTAAGAATGAAAGAATATTGAAAGAACTGTTTTGACCAATCCAATCAGGACAATATGCGCATTATAGGGGTACCTGAAGAAGAAGAGAGAGAAAAAGGGATAGAAAGTGTCTTTGAGGAGGTAATTGCTGAAAACTTCCCCAATCTGGGGAAGGAGATAGTCTCTTAGGCCATGGAGATGCACAGACCACCCAACAAAAGGGACCCAAGGAAGACAATACCAAGACATATAGTATTTAAAATGGCAAAGATCAAGGATAAGGACAGATAATTAAAAACAGCCAGAGAGAGAAATAAGATCACATACAAAGGAAAGCCCATCAGGCTATCATCAGACTTCTCAACAGAAACCTTACAGGCCAGAAGAGAGTGCCATGATATATTTAATGCAATGAAGCAGAAGGGCATTGAACCAAGAATACTTTATCTGGCAAGATTATTATTCAAATTTGAAAGAGGTTTTAAACAATTTCCAGATAAGCAAAAGCTGATAGAATTTACCTCCCACAAACCATCACTACAGTGTATTTTGGAGGGGCTACTATAGAAGGAAGTGTTCCTAAGGTTTAATAGCTGTCACCAGAGGTAATAAAACCACAGTAATGAAGGTAGAAGAGCTAATTACTAAGCAAATGCAAAATAAAATTAACTATTCCAAATGTCAATCAAGGGATAGACAAGCAGTACAGAATATGATACCTAATATATAAACAATGGAGGAGGAAAAAAAGAACCTTTAGATTGTTTGTAATAGCATATTAAGTGAGTTAAATTAGACTCTTAGATAGTAAGGAAGTTAACATTGAAGCTTTGGTAGCTACGAATCTAATGCCTGCAATGCCAATAAGTACATACCTATTGACAATCACCCTAAATGTAAATGAATTGAATGCACCAAACAAAAGACAAAGAGTCACTGAATGGATAAAAAACAAGACCCATCTATATGCTGCCTACAAGAGACTCACTTTAACCCAAAGACATAAACAGACAAGAAATGAAGGGATGGAAGAAGATATTTCATGCAACGAAAAGGAGAAAAAAGCAGGAGTTGCAGTACTTATAACAGACAAAATAGACTTCAACACAAAGAAAGTCACAAGAGACAAAAAAGGACATTACAAAATGATAAAAGGTCAATCCAAGAAGATATAACCATTATAAATATCTATGAACCCAACACAGGAGTACCTACATATGTGAAACAAATACTAACAGAATTAAAAGGGGAAATAGAATGCAATGCATTCATTCTAGGAGACCTCAACATTCCACTGACTCCAAATGATATATCAACAAGAAAGACAATAAGTAAGGAAACAGACGCACTGAACAACATAATAGAGCAGACAGACGTAACAGACATCTCCAGAACTCTACATGCCAAAGCAGCAGAATATACATTCTTCTCAAGTGCACATGGAACATTTTCAAGAATAGATTATATACTAGGCCACAAAAAGAGTCTCAGTAAATTCAAAAAGATTGAAATTGTATCAACCTGTTTCTCACACCACAAAGGTATGAAACTAGAAATAAATTATGCAAATAAAATGAAAAATCCCCCAAACACATGGAGGCTTCACTACATGCTCCTAAATAACCAATGGATCAATAACCAAATAAAAACAGAGATTAAGAAATATATCAACACAAATAACAACAATAATTTAACACCACATAATATGTGGGATGCAGCAAAGGCCGTGCTAAGAAGAAAGCATTTTGCAATAAAGGCCTACCTCAGGAAAGAAGAAGAGTCCCATATTAGCAGTCTAAACTCACAACTGATGAAACTAGAAAAAGAAGAACAAATGAGGCCCAAAGTCAGTAGAAGTAGGGACATAATAATCATTAAAGCAGAAATAAATAAAACCGAGAAAAATAAAATAATAGAAGAATCAATGAAAGTAAGACCTGGTTCTTTGAGAAAATAAACAAAATAGATAAACCCCTAGGAGACTTAAGAAGAAAAAAAGAGAGTCTATTCACATAAAAAGAACCAGAAATTAGAAAGGAAAAATCACTATGGACACCACAGAAATACAAAGAATTATTAGAGAATACTATGAAAATTATATGGTAACAAACTGGATAACCTAGAAGAAATGAACAACTTCCTAGAAAAATACAACCTTGCAAGTCTGACCCAGAAAGAGACAGAAAATCTGAACAGTACCAGTAATGAAATTGAACTGGCAATCAAACACTTACCTAAGAATAAAAATTCTGGATGAGATGGCTTCACCGCTGAATTTTATCAAACATTTAGTGAAGACATAATACGCATCCTCCTTAAAGTTTTCCAAAGAGTTGAGGAAGAGAGAATATATCCAAATGCATTCTGAGGCCAGCATCACACTAATACCAAATCAGGCAAAGACACCACAAGGAAGAAAATTACAGACCAATATCCCTGATGAACATAGATGAAAAAATACTCAACAAAATATTAGCAAACCGAATTCAAAAATACATTAAAAAGATCATCCATCATGGTCAAGTAGGATTTATTCCAGGGATGCAAGGATAGTACAACATTAGAAAATCCATCAACATCATCCACTACATCAACAAAAAGAAGGAAAAAAAACACATTATCATCTCCATAGATGCTGAAAAATCATTCGACAAAACTCGACATCCATTCATGATAAAAGCTCTCAAAAAAATGGGTATGGAGGGCAAGTACCTCAACATAATAAAGGCCATATATGACAAACCCACAGCCTACATTATGCTTAACAGCGAGAAGCTGAAAGCATTTTATTTAAGACTTGGAACAAAACAAGGATGCCCACTGTCCCCACTTCTATTCAACATAGTACTGGAGGTCCTAGCCACAGCAATCAGACAACACAAAGAAATGAAAGGCATCCATATAGGCAAGGAAGAAGTTAAACTGTCACTATTTGCAGATGACATGATATTGTACATAAAAACCTTAAAGAATCCACTCCAAAACTACTAGATCTAATATCTTAACTCAGCAATGTTGTGGGATATAAAAGTAATGCACATAAATCTGTGGCATTCCTGTAAACTAACAATGAACTAGCAGAGAGAGAAATCAGGAAAACAATTCCACTCATAGTTGCATCAAAAATAATAAAATACCTAGGAATAAACCTAACCAAGGAAGTGAAAGACCTATACTCTGAAAACTACAAGACACTCATGAGTGAAATTAAAGACGATACCAATAAATGGAAACACATCCCATGCTCATGTATAGGAAGAATTAGTATTTTCAAAATGGCCACCCGGCCAAAAGCAATCTACAGGTTCAATGCAATTCCTATCAAAATACCAACAGCCTTCTTCAATGAACTAGAGAAAATCATTGTAAAATTCGTATGGAACCACAAAAGACACCGAATAGCCAAAGCAATCATGAGAAGGAAGAATAAATCTGGGGGATTAGGCTCCCTAACGTCAAGCTCTACTACAGAGTCACAGTAATCAAGACAATTTGGTACTGGCACAAGAACTGACCCATAGACCAACAGAACAGAGTAGAGTGAAATGATGTAAACCCAGCCATATATGGTCAATTAATGTATGATAAAGTAGCAATGGACATACAGTGGGAAAATGAAAGTCTCTTCAACAGCTGGTGTTCGCAAAACTGGACAGCTACATGCAAGAGAATGAAACTGGATTATTATTTAACACCATACACAAAAGTAAACTGGAAATGGATCAAGGACCTGAATGTAAGACATGAAACCATTAAACTCTTAGAAAACAACATAGGCAAAAATCTATTGAATATAAGCATGAGAAACTTCTTCCTGTACGCATCTCCTCGAGAAAGGGAAACAAAAGTAATAATGAACTCATGAGACTACATCAAACTAAAAAGCTTCTTTATAGCAAAGGACACAATCAACAGAACAAAAAGGCATCATACAGAATGGGAGAATATATTTGTAAATGTCATATCTGACAAGGCGTTAACATCCAAAATACATTAAGAACTTACACCCCTCAGCACCCAAAAACAAATAACCCGATTAAAAAATGGGCAGAGGATATGAAGAGACACTTCTCCAAAGAAGAAATTCAGATGGCCAACAGACACATGAAAAGATGCTCCACATCACTAATCATCAGGGAAATGCAAATTAAAACCACAAAGAGATTTCACTTCACACCAGTAAGGATGGCCACCATCAAAAAGACTAAGAACAACAAATGCTGGCAAGGATGCAGAGAAAGGGGAACCCTCCTACACTGCTGGTGGGAATGTAAGCTAGTTCAACCATTGTGGAAAGCAAAATAGAGGTTCCTCAAAAAACTAAAAATAGAAGTACCATTTGACCCGGGAATTCCACTCTTTGGTATTTCCCAAAGAACACAACTTCTCAGATTCAAAAAGGCATACGCACCCCTATGTATATCGCAGCACTTTTTACAATAGCCAAGATATGGAAGCAACCTAAGTGTCCATCAGTAGATGAATGTATAAAGAAGATGTTGTGCATATGCACAATGGAATACTCTTCAGCCATAAGGAAGAAACAAATCATACCATTTGCAACAACATGGATGGAGCTGGAGGTTATTATGCTCAGTGAAATAAGCCAGGTGGAGAGAGACAAGTGTCAACTGATTTCCCTCATTTGTGGAGTGTGACAATAAAGCAAAACTGAAAGAACAAAATAGCAGCAGACTCACAGACTTCAAGAAGGAAGTAGTGGTTACCAAAGGGGAGGGGTGTGGGAGGGCATATGGGGAGGGTGCGAGAAAGAGATTGTGAGGTATTATGTTTAGTACACATTGTGTGGTGGATCACGGGGAGAACATTGTAGCACAGAGAAGGCAAATAGTGAATCTGTGGCATCTTACTACACTAATGGACAGTGACTGCATTGGGGTATGGGTGGGGACTTGTAATATGAATAAATGTAGTAACCACATAGTTTTTACATGTGAAACCTTCATTAGAGTGTATATCAATAAAACCTTAAAAAATAAATTAATAAAAAACAAAAAACAAAACAAAAAAAAATAAAATATTGGGGAGAATTATATTCTTTATTGCTGGAACTTATATGAAATACGAAAGTGCAGTAAATAACTTACAAAGACATGCCAAGCAGTGACCGTTGACATAAGGCAACTTAATAAAACAAGAATTCCAAACACCAAAATTCTATTACACAGAGACATTGAGATATTGTAGCCTTTCATCAAACACTCTTCTACTCCTATTCTTTGTAACGTGTCTTAAGATAGTCACGTTGAAGATAGCCTATGATTCCAATCACAGTTTTTAACATCTACGATGTCTAATGGATTTCAGAACTTAATTAGTTGATCTCTCTGACAAATTCAAATATATTGATTTCTTGAAAACTTTTCTCACTTATCTTCAAAGCTTCAACAGCACAGTTTATCCTGGTTCTCCTCCTATTAAACATCCTCTCCTTAGTTGCTGTCATAGCTCTTTATAAAGGGTTAGCTGGGGCTTGGACCAGAGGATAGATGAATGGAAACCTAGGACATTGTGCTTGACTCAGGATCATTGGTCTAGGTCCAAAAAGGAGGAGAAGAAGCTGAAAGAAAAAAGGAGGGAGTGGAGGTGGAGGATGAAGAGGTAGAAAAGTGACCAGCTCCCAGGACAATTAAATTGAACAAAGACTGTTTTTGTGTAAAGTACCTTAAGATTTCATAACTTTATTTCCTATTATATGTTTTACAATCAATCATTTTGTTAAAACCTGCTTCCCTGCAGTGAATTCCTTAAAAAATAGGAACAAAAGTACTGAAAAATTGCTGTTAGGTCCTAGTTAGAGCACAAAATTAGAAGTATACTGACCCCATTAGTTTTCTACTAAGAATTCAAATAAGGAAAAAGACAGGCCAATTATTATAGTCTATAGAAGAAACAGCAAAAGAAATGTCTACAGGTTGGAACATTGGGAATGGGCACCTTTGAAGTGGTTCTGGGATTAAAAGCAGTACCAAAAGATCAGTTACAATACTTGCATGAGACCCCCTATAATTTCTAACTACAATTGCAGCATTTTTTTTATCTTAATATTTTGACTTACATGTATCTTAATCTAGTGTGAAGTAGGCCATAAAATCTTTGACACTGATAGTAAAGTAACTGAATAATCACTTGAACTAATATATAAAACAATAAAAGAAAGTTTGAAAATAATTTGCTTTTCAAATAAATTGAGCAGACTAAAGATTACCTCTATACTAATGTTGCTGTCAGGAACTTGAGTTTTGATACCCTTCCTCTAATGGAAAAGAAAGAAGTGACTAGATTGCCAGGCACTCATTATCCATCACCTCCACTGTGCCCAGAGTAGGTTGTTTTATATATGTGAACAACATATGTCAGGTCTCTCATGCCAGAGCAGAGTTTGAGAATCAATAATATACAAAGATGACTCTAATCCTTACTAGCTAGACCCTTGAGCTCTGTTATTTGAATGGGTTAAATAGTCTTAGGCCTGATTGTGAGAGGAATCAAATGAAGGAAGCACAAGTTTCTCTACTTATGGACATATTTAGGCACACATGCATGGGAGTCATTTAATGAAGGGAACATATTCGTTTCCTTCACCCAAAAATATTAAAAACAAGTAGGACATCTCTGCTTTAGACATAGAGCATTTATCAAATTTTCATAATTTTTAATCTAGTAATCTCACTATTTTTGCCTAAGAACCCTTAAAAATACCCTAGCCAATCCCTGAAAAATTCCTTCCTGTGTACATATAGCAATGTATGCATGCCTCTTTCAGTTTTAAAATCCCTAACCAATCAGTTAAGTTACTAATATGAGTCACCTTATTGAAGGACTGAATTCAGAAAAAAAGTATTGTTAACAGTCTGAGATTTTATGTTATGAGAAGTCTGTTGTTATTTCTATAATTTTCCATTTCAGTAAGAATATGAATTGGAGGACAAAAAATTGGAGAAAATATTTTTAAAATCTCTGGAGAATAAAAATCTTTACATGGTAAAAGAGCAATTTTGACTTCCATAAAATAGTCATACTTAAAGAAAACAAGAATGGAATGTTATAATTAATAATTATGGAGGGAAAGGAAATATAAAAATAGAAGAATAGAAAATATTTATAGAAATATGCATGTATGTGTGTGTATTTGCATTAACCCTGAGCTTTAGGGTTATTTTTAGAATGATTTTATATAATATAGGATTGAATTATTTATAAAATAAATAATATATCCTAGTTTTTGGAAAGAACAAGCTTCTGGCACAGCAGCTGTAAGATAGATGTTTTGAACTCTTATATGGAGATTAATTCAAATGAAGTATTCACATGCTTTCAGGATATTATTTAAATAGGACCCTTTAAAAGCAGAAGGTTGGAAGAGGAGGGTGTGGATAGGAAATGACAGATGATCAGCAAAACATTGAGGTATCCTGCCCTCTTCTCTCTCCTCTCCTTACCTCTTTCAGCATCAACCCTGGAATGGCAATCTGATTATCACCTAGTGTTACATTGTTAGTCCCAGTCAACTAAGATAAGCAATTAGAGAAATGTATCAGAAGTAATTTCTGTGATTTTTTTCCAAAATGAATATATTTCCATTGAACAAAGGAGATACAAATATGAAACAAAGAGAAAAATAAAAGTGAGATTAAATTTACCTACAATGCCACCAGAGATAAGCACTGTTAATATCTTTTTGCTTCTGCTTTTAATTTGAGATCATTTATTTTTACTGAAGTAAATTGATTTACAATATTATATTGGTTTCACATATACAACATTGTGATTCAACAGTTATACATTATTAAATGCTCACACCAACTAGTGTAGTTATTATTTGTCAACATACAAAGATGTTACAGAAACATTGACTATATTCTCTATGCTATACTTATATTCCCATGACAAATTTATATTATGATTGAGATTTTGTCTTGTTACATGTATTTCTGGACTTTATTGTTCACACGTATATATAATAAGTACATCATCAAATGAATCCATTATGTATCCTACTTTTATCACTGGAAAAATATTTTGGGCCCCTATTGATACAAAAAATACTGGCTGGTATCATTTTTGATGACATATATCACTTTAATGGGCCTAGAGAATTCTATGAGATGATTATTTCATTATATTTAAAGTAATTCTTTTTTCATGGCCATTTTTGCTTCCAAATTTTCAGAAACTTTTACAAACATTTTACATATACAGCCCTTTATTTTAGCATAACATTTTATTAGATTTTGCTTAGAAATTCTTTTTTTTATTAAGGTATTATTGATACACACTCTTATGAAGGTTTCACATGAAAAAAAAATGTGGTTACTATATTTACCCATTTTATCAAGTCCCCACCCATACCCCAATTCAGTCACTGTCCATCAGTGTAGTAAGATGACACAGATTCATTGTTTGCCTTCTCTGTGCTACACTGTTTTGCCCATGATTCCCCACAAAATGTGTACTAAACATAATACCCCACAATCCCCTTCTCCCACTCTCCCCACCCACCCTCCGACACCCCTCCCCTTTGGTAACCACTAGTTCCTTCTTGGAGTCTCTGAGTCTACTATTTTTTTCCTTCAGTTTGGCTTCATTGTTATATTCCACAAATGAAGGAAATAATTCGGCACTTGTCTTTCTATGCCTGGCTTATTTCACTGAGCATATTATCCTCCAGGTCCATCCATGTTGTTGCAAATGGCAGGATTTGTTCCCTTCTTATGGCTGAATAGTATTCCATTGTGTATATGCACCACTTCTTCTTCATCCATTCATCTGCTGATGGACACTTAGGTTGCTTCC
The DNA here is from genome assembly GCA_032199065.1 of Smutsia gigantea. NCBI lineage: Eukaryota > Metazoa > Chordata > Mammalia > Pholidota > Manidae > Smutsia > Smutsia gigantea. The sequence goes on from JAVSCE010001964.1 coordinate 9,603, forward strand.
ATATCGTGGCTATTGTAAAAAGTGCTGCAATACACATAGGGGTGCATATGTCTTTCTGAATCTTATAAGTAGTATTCTTTGGGTAAATTCCAAGGAGTGGGATTCCTGTGTCAAATGGTATTTGTATATTTAATTTTATGAGGAACCTCCATATTGCTTTCCACAATGGTTGAACTAGCATACATTCATGCCAGCAGTGTAGGAGATTTCCCCTTTCTCCACATCCTCACCAGCATTTGTTGTTCTTAGTCTTTTGGATGATGGCCATCCTTACTGGTGTGAGGTGATATCTCATTGTGATTTTAATTTGCATTTCCCTGATGATTAGTGATGTGGAGCATCTTTTCCTGTGTCTGTTGGCCATCTGAATTTCTTCTTTGCAGAACTGTCTCTTCATATCCTCTGCCCATTTTTTAATTGGGTTATTTGATTTTTGGTGTTGAGGTATATAAGTTCTATATATATTTTGGATGTTAACCCCTTGTCAGATATGTGATTTACAAATGTATTCTCCCATACTGTAGGATAACATTTTGTTCTGTTGATGGTGTCCTTTACCATACTGAAACTTTTTAGTTTAATGTAGTCCCATGATTTCATTTTTGCTTTTTCTTCCCTTGCTCGAGGAGATGTGTTAAGGAAGAAGTCGCTCATGCTTATATTCAGGAGATTTTTGCCTATGTTGTCTTCTAAGAGTTTTATGGTTTCATGACTTACAGTCAGGTACTTGATCCATTTCAAGTTTACTTTTGTGTATGGGGTTAAGCAATAATCCAGTTTCATTCTCTTGCATGTAGCTCTCCAGTTTTGCCAACACCAGCTGTTGAAGAGACTGTCATTTCCCCATTGAATGTCCATGGCTCCTTTATCATATTAATTGCCCATATATGGTTTGGGTTTATATCAGGCCTCTCTAGTCTGTTCTGTTGATCAAAGGGTCTGTTCTTGTGCCAGTAAATTGTCTTGATTACTGTGGCTTTGTAGCAAAGCTTGAAGTTGGGGAGCATAATGCCCCAGCTTTATTGTTCCTTCTCAGGTTTGCTTTGGCTATTCAGGATTTTTTGTGAATCTATATGAATTTTAGAACGATTTTCTCTAGTTAGCTGAAAAATGCTGTTGGTATTTTGATAGGAATGGCATTGAATATGTCGATTGCTTTAAGCAGTATGGCCATTTGCAATATTAATTCTTCCTATTCATGAACACGGTATATGTATCCATTTATTGGATATCCTCTTAATTTCTCTCAAGAGTGTCTTGTAGTTTTCAGAGTATAGGAGTTTCACTCCCTGGGTTAGGTTTATTCCTAGGTATTTTATTATTTCGAATGCAACTGTGAATGGAATTGTTTTCCTGATTTGTCTTTCTGCTAGGTCGTTGTTAGTGTATAGGAATGCCACAGATTTCTGTGCATTAATTTTGTATCCTGCAACTTTGCTGAATTCAGATATTAGATCTAGTAGTATTGGAGTGGATTATTTAAGGTATTTTATGCATAATATCATGTCATCTGCGAACAGGGACAGTTTAAGTTCTTCTCTGCCAATCAAGGGAGACTGGGCATCCTTGTCTTGTTCCAATCATAAAGGAAAAGCTTTCAGCTTCTCTCTGTTAAGTACAATATTGGCTGTGCGTTTGTCATATATGGCCTTTATTATGTTGATGTACTGGCCCTCTATACTCATTTTCTTGAGAGTTTTTATCATGAATGAATGTTGAATTTTGTCAAATGCTTTTTCAGCATGTATGGAGATGATCATGTGGTTTTCTTCCTTCTTTTTGTTGATGTAGTGGATGATGTTGATGGATTTTCAAATGTTGTACAATCCTTGCATCCCAGGAATAAATCCTACCTGATTAGGTGTATGATCCGTTTTATGTCCTTTTGAATTCGGTTTGCTAATATTTTGTTGAGTATTTTTGCATCTGTATTAATCAGGGATATTGGTCTTTTTTCCTTTTTTTGTGTGTTTTCTTTCCCTGGTTTTGGTACTTGAGTGAGGCTGGCCTCATAGAATATGTTTAGATGTATTCCCTGTTCTTCTACCCCTTGGAAAACTTTAAGGAGTACTGGTATTAGGTCTACAATAAATGTTTCATAAAATTCAGCAGTAAAGCCATCTAGGCAAGGCATTTTATTCTTAGGTAGGTTTTTGATTACCAGTTCAATTTCGTTGCTGGTAATTGGTCAGATCAGATTTTCTGCTTTTTCTGGGTCAGCCTTGGAAGGTTGTATTTTCCTAGAAAGTTGTCCATTTCTTCTAGGTTATCCAGTTTGTTAGCATACAATTTTTCATAGTATTCTCTCATAATTCTTTGTATTTCTGTGGTGTCTGTAGTGATTTTTCCTTTCTCATTTCTGATTCTGTTTATGTGAGTAGACTCTCTTTTTTTCTTGATAAAGTCTGGCTAGGGGTTTATCTAATTTATTTTCTCAAAGAACCAGCTCTTGCTTTCATTGATTCTTTCTATTGTTTTATTCTTCTCAATTTTATTTTTTCCTGCTCTAATCTTTATTATGTACCTCCTTCTACTGACTTTGGGTCTCATTTGTTCTTCTTTTTCTAGTTTCATTAATTGTGTTTAGACTGCTCATATGGGATTGTTCTTCGTTTCTGAGGTAAGCCTGTATTGCAGTATACTTTCATCTTAGCACGGCCTTCGCTGCATCACACAGATTTTGCCGTGTTGAATTATTGTTGTCATTTGTCTCCATATATTGCTTGATCTCTGTTTTTATTTGATCATTGATCCATTGATTATTTAGGTACATGCTGTGAAGCCTCTATGTGTGTATGGGATTTTTCATTTTCTTTGCATAATTCATTTCTAGTTTCATTCCTTTGTTGTCTGAGAAACCGGTTGGTACAATTTCAATCTTTTTGAATTTATTGAGGCTCTTCTTGTGGCCTAGTATATGATCTATTCTTGAAAATGTTCCATGTGCACTTGAGAAGAATGTGTATTTTTCTGCTTTTGTGTGTAGAGTTCTATAGATGTCTGTTAGGTCCATCTGTTCTAATGTGTTGTTCAGTGCCTCTGTCTCCTTACTTATTTTCTGTCTGGTTGATCTATCCTTCAGAGTGAGTGGTGTGTTGAAGTCTCCTAGAATGAATGCATTGCATTCTATTTCCCCCTTTAATTCTTATAGTATTTGTTTCACATATGTAGGAACTCCTGTGTTGGATGAATAGATATTTGTAATGGTTATATCTTTTTGTTGGATTGACCCTTTTATCATTATGTAATGTAATTGTCTCTTGTGACTTTCTTGGTTTTGAAGTCTGTCTTGTCTGTTATAAGTACTGCAACTCATGCTTTTTTCTCCCTATTAGTTGCATGAAATGTCTTTTTCCACCCCTTCACTTTTAGTCTGTGTATGTCTTTGGGTTTAAAGTGAATCTCTTGTAGGCTGCATATAGATGGATCTTGTTTTTTATCCATTCAGTGACTCTATGTCTTTTGATTGGTGCATTCTGTCCATTTACTTTTAGGCCGATTATTGATAGGTATATACCTATTGCCATTGTAGGCTTTAGATTCATGGTTACAAAAGGTTCAAGGGTAACTTCCTTATTATCTAAGAGTCTAACTTAACTCACTTAATATGCTATTAAAACACAATCTAAAAGTTCTTTTTTTTCTCTTCCTTTTTCTTTCTCTTCCATTCTTTATATATTAGGTATCATATTCTGTACTCTTTGTCTATCCCTTGATTTACTTTGGGGATAGTTAATTTAATTTTACATTTCCTTAGTAATTAGCTGTTATACTTTCTTTACTGTGGTTGTATTACCTCTGGTAACTGCTGTTAGACCTTAGGAACACTTCCATCTATAGCAGTCCCTCCAAAATACACCGTAGAGATGGCTTGTGGGAGGTAAATTCTTTCAGCTTTTGCTAATCTGGGAATTGTTTAATCCCTCCTTCAAATTTAAATAATAATCTTACCAAATAAAGTAATCTTTCTTCAAGGCCCTTCTGCTTCATTGCATTAAACATATCATGCCACTCCCTTCTGGCCTGTAATGTTCCTGCTGAGAAGTCTGATGATAGCCTGATGGACTTTCCTTTGTATGTGATCTTATTTCTCCCTCTGGCTGCTTTTAACAGTATGTCTTTATCCTTGATCTTTGCCATTTTAATTACTATATGTCTTGATGTTGTCTTCCTTGGGTCCCTCGTGTTGGGAGATCTGTGCACCTCCATGGCTTGAGAGACTGTCTCCTTCCCTAGATTGGGGAAGTTTTCAGCCATTACCTTCTCAACGAATCTTTCTACCTCTTTTTCTCTCTCTTCTTCTTCTGGTACCCTTATAATGTGAATATTGTTCTGCTTGGATTTTTCACACAGTTCTCTGAATATTCTTACATTCTTAGAGATCCTTTTTTCTCTCTGTGCCTCAGCTTCTTTGTATTCCTCTTCTCTAGCTGCTATTTCATTTATCGTCTCCTGCACCATAACCAATCTGCTTTTAATACTGCCCATTGTGCTCTTCAATGATTGGATTTCCGACCTTAATTCATTCCTGAGTTCTTGAATATCTTTCTCTACCACCATGAGCATGTTAATGATTTTCATTTTGAACTGCCTTCCAGGAGAGTCATGAGGTCAATATCATTTAAATCTTTCTCAGGAGTTGTATTATAATTTTACTCTGGACCAGGTTCCTTTGGCGTTTCATATTTGTATTTGGCGCCCTCTAATGCCCAGAAGTTCTACTCTCTGGAGCTGCTCAGCCTCTGAAGCAATGTCAGGGATTGCGGGGGAGTGGTTTTGGTGCTTCGGAGGAGGAAAGAGCTGTTTCCTCGTTCTTGACTGCTTTGCCTGTCTTCACTGCCTGAACCAGTGTGCCAAGCACACAGGTATAAGCCCCTGTGCTTTGAATTTTTAATTGCTGTAGACAGATCTTCCCTCTGGCTGGCCTCATGCCAGTGTGGGGTTTCCAAGTTTGTGAGCCCCGTGTGGCTGGCTGGGAGAAAGGCGCAGTTGTCTGCCTGTCACAGAAGGGGTTATTGGAGCTGTGTAGGCAGCCAGGGAGCTGGAGCACCTGAAGATCCTGAAAGCTCCCAATCTGCTGGGCAGAGTGCACCTGGACAATTTTGTCTATCTGTCCTTTCTCCTGAGCAGTAAGTTCTGTGCAGCCCTTGCCCCTTTAGCAGCCCTCTTGTTAAGGGCTTCTTTGTTAGGAAGTCTCTCAGACTACCCACATTTCTTTTACCCCAGAGCAGCTGGATATGGGTCCCTGCTTTCCACAAGCAGCTGGAATCTTAGTCTCTCCAGGAATTCTGCCTCTCTTAGCTTTCCAACGCCCTAATTACGACAGTATTACGCAAGCACTATGAAATGTACATTCGTGCTCCCAGAACAGATCTCCAGAGTTAAGTATTCAGCAGTCCCAGATCTCCACTCCCTCCCTGCTCTGTTACTCTTCCTCCCTTTGGTGAGCTGGGGTGGGGGAAGGGCTTGGATCCTGCAGGACCACAGCTTTAGTATGTTACCCTTTTCCGTGAGTTCTGCTCTTGTTTCCAGGTGTATGCAGTTTGTTGCAGTCCTCTTTCCTGTTGCTCTTTTGATAGTTGTATTTGTTATATTTTCATAGTATATGCTGTTTTAGGAGGAAGCCTCTGTGTCACCTCTCACACTGCCATCTTTAATCCTCTCTATACAAGCCTTTCTTAAAATGAAAACTTGCACAGAATCTCAATATTCAAAACATGCAATTGTTTTAATGTTCTTGTTGAAGCAGGAAATGGGATTGTGAGCTCCACATTTTCAGTCTATTCCTCCATTCCTGTACACAGGAAATAGCCCCTGAAGGGGTACCATGAAACTATGCAATGTCTGTGTAGCTCTGGGCACCCAGAGTCTCAAAACCAATGTCATAAAACATGCTTCACTCAATTTCCTAGTGCATACATCTGTTTATACTTGTCTAATTATTTTTGTGAGATAAGATTCATAGAACTACTGAACTAATGAATGATTAGTTTTCATTTTGATACAATTTACCAACTGCACTCTAGAAAAGGTATATCAATTTAAACTCCTTTGATATTTATTTGCAAAAAATTTGTTTAGTGTTGAGATTGACGTGGTGAGGTTGAATCTTTTTTTCTGTTTATTGACCATTTTTGCCTAGCACATAGTACATTCCCAATAAGTATTTGTAGAATGAATGAATTTATAGGTTTTCTTCTGTTAATTGTTCTATTTATTTTAATATTTTCATTTTCCTTCTTTTATATACACTGATGTATGTAAGAAGTTCTTTTGTAGGAAGGATATTAACCTCTTTTCCATTTTCTTGATTGAGATTTAACGTGGTAGGTTTTATTATTTACGTATACTCTGAAATTTCGTGTAGTCATTTACCAATCTCATGGTTTTTTCCTTTTGGTATCTTGTGTTTAACACACTTACCTTTAAGCAATAAATAAAATAATCACCTACATTTTTTTTCATTTATAATATCTGACAGATGATCTATATTCATGGGACGAATTTTGTGGCCATTTACAATAAAATCCACTTTCGATTTAAAAAAACAGAAAATCATGTCATTGGTAAGTGGACTTAGTGACAATTGCCTTAACTGTACATTTCATTGTGACATGCATAGAATTTTGCCCTGGTTATTCCACTAGCAAAGTGTTTATCTTTGTTAATTTTCCTTTTCAACCACTACTCTCCTGTTGTTTAGAGTCTGAGTTTGTGTGATAAAACAGTCTCATCAAATGTCTTTAGTAGCTGAAATTGCTAAGTAGGCAGGATTAGGGTGGGAAGGGTTATCCATTAATTTCATGGAATTACTATTTCACTAAACTCCTGTGGTTCATACATCAAATCACTATGATCCTAAAGTCCAATTATAATTTTAGGAAGTTCCAGCATTTAGGGGACAGTTGAACGTTTTCAAAGGTTCCTTTCAGGCAAGATGGGGTTGTAACACAGGTAAACCTATTCACAGGCAAGAAAATACAGTTCCCCAGTTTTAAATTCTCATTAAGTAGTGTGTGCACAGGGGTGTTTTGTGAAAGGAGAACACATGTACAGATGTGATATAATCACTCAAGTGTGTAAAGGGCACTTAAAGAAAAAAAAAAACTCTCAGTTGCAGTTGAGAAATGAACTATTTAAATTTTAGGCCCCAGAGAGAAAAAAATATGTAAGTTGAGCTCAATCCCTGATGAATATGATTTCTCTACTTCTTTCCCCTCAAACACATGTCTGTGTTATTGTTCAAAATACTTTGTACTATATGACCTTTTTAGTTAGGCACAAATTCTATCAGCATGGTATTTGAAGTTCATCAGTGATCCTAATGCTATTAGAGTTCAGCATATCAAAGAAAAAGCTGAGATTTCATTGGGCAGGATATCAAAGAAGATATGGATAAGTAAGTCATTACAGAACCATTGACTTCATTTTAAGATAGATTATATATGAAGTTGGTAGGGGTGGATTTTTTGGGCTAACTGAGGATGTTGGCTAACACTGAGAGTAATAGAAAAATGTGCCAATTAATTAACGGCAAACTCAATTATTAGACATGTTGAGTTGTAGAAAACAAAACATCCAAGTTGGGATGTCTTTTGGTTAAGTGCAGCTATTTCAGTAGAGATTGATGAGAGGGTTAGCAGTCATCTATATAAAGTATGAGTATTGAAAGTGCGAAAATGGATTCATTTTCTAACATTAAGGAGAAAGAGGAACTGATGAGTTAGTTAAGTGAGAATGAAAAATAATCCCCACTGAATTCATCGATGATTGTATTTTTCTACCGCATGTATGCATTCAGACATCACCAGTGGCCTTCTACTTGCTATGCCATGACAATGATTCTGGAATATACACTAGCTGAGTGTTTTCTTATTTTTCTACATTGAGCTTCATATCATATTTTAGTGATCCTGAATCAGCGTTCACTTCAGATTTGCTGACCTTACAGAGCAATAAAGATTATGCAGATGAGAAGTATCCTCATTCAAAAATCAGCAGGAAACTCCATATACCAAAGGTTTATTTCATGCTAGAAAACAATCCTGAAGCATGCTAGGGATATAAGATGGTTTACAGTGGAATTGTTTAAATTTCTTCCACCTTTCAGGATAATAGTAAAATCTGACTCTCTAGGCAAGTTTCTAAATATTATTTTCTATAATATAATTCTGTTAGGTTTTCCTGTGTTCAGAAGTGGCCTCCTAGTCACCATAGATTTATCTTGCCCTCCATTTAAAGGACCTTGTGAACATTCGCCAGGAAATAAATTAATGAGATTATAGTTATAAATCACAGTAGTTCACTATTGACACTTAGATTTAGCAAGTAATTTATAGTAAACACCTGAGCCTGAAATAATCTATGATCAGTGGAAAGTTCATCTTGAGGAGAAGATGAATATTTTAAACTTCAGAAAACATGTTTTCTCTGCCAAACAAAATAGATAATTGCTGTCATTTTCACTAAAATGAGTGGATTAAGGAGAGAAATCATAGTGGCAAGATTATTGTCATAAAAACAGACTCTAGGTACCTTATATTCTGCCAAAATTAAAATCATGTGTCTTTTTATAGATTACATAGTCTTTCACTGAGAAACTACATGAGATTGGGAGAAACAACCTTTGAGAGGGAGCTTTGAGACCACAAAGGTCTTGTTTCTAGTAGGGGTTTAATAGACACAGAATACTAGAAAAATAATATGTCCATTTTTAAAGAAATTCAGGATAAATACTGAAACATAAACAAAAACTTTAAATCACAGTTATTTTCCAGGGAATAATACTAAAACTACATGAAAAGAAGCATCTGTGTGGTACCATTCGCTTCAAATAAGTACATGGTTTCTCATTGTAAAATGGTGTCATTCATCATTCTATGTAATGAATGAATAAGACTTGCTAGGGCAATTGACCATTTTAGGAAATTAAAGAAAATAAGTTCTGATATATGTACAAAAAATTTACAAATAACATAAAGAACTGTCATTGGACAATAATTACACAAAGACAGTTGGTAAAAAGTATATGGAATGTAAGGAAAATCTCATTTCCTAGTATGGGAATCATATCTCTACATGAAGAAATGTATTTTGAGGATGGGAGAGTGAATACTTGGTAAAGTGAATTAGATGCCCAAGGAGGATTTTGGAGAAAGGGTAGACAGTGTGAACAACCTTTTCTCTAACAGGAAAATTCAGCTAAGTAGGAGCTTTTATGTTTTGAGTATTGTATACAATTTAAGAGCCATTGTTGAACTGCTCAAAAAAGCATAGTGGGTCTAGACGCATGTGGAGAAATACAAAGTGAAAGGAAGAAGATATCCTATTGTAAGGTGTTTCAGGGAAAAAATGGAGGCAGCCAATGAGAACTTTAAGAAAGTTGTTCTGTATGATAACTCTTGTCTCTAATATGATATCTTTAGTAAAAAACACTTTTTAGTAAGTTACAGAATTGAATCATTTCTTTAGAGAGGCAGTTAAATACTTAGTACAGCTTGAGGATGATAATGGAGTGACAAAAGAGGTTCCACTCATAGGAATCCAGTCATGACTAAGTTACACACATGGACCTTTAGTGGCTGTAGCAAGGTGTAAGAGATATGATGTTCACAGTGTTGCATGTAGAATGTCTTACCATTTATGTTTCTGTTCAATGAAAGACCCATTAATTTTGTCTTACACCCAGTTTTTTAAAAATACAACTTATTTGAGTTATAATTAACATATACGTATTTGACATATTTGAGCATATAGTCTGTTGACATATGTTGGATACAAATACTATAATTTTTCTTGGGTAAAATAGGGTTGATGGATGTTTAAATTTATAAGAGATTGCTGAAATGCTTTCCTAAATGGATTAACCATTTTATATTCCCATCACCAGTTCATGAGGGTTCTAGTTGTTCCACAAAAGGATACATTTTAAACTCAGGCTTCTACTGGGAAAAGACTATTGCACCCAAAGAGAGCAGAATAAAATGATCATGCATTCACATAGTAGTCAAAGATGTACCAAGAAATCAGAAGTCTGACTAAGGAGAGAAAAACAGAGAGAATATAATTTAGGAAAGGCCAACCATTTCAAAGTAATCAGTAAAAGAGGCAATCCCCAAGTAATAGCGGTAATATTTTGAAACGTGTGGAGTGGGTACTGGTATATCTATGAGAAGCAGTTAAAAGTACATGCTAGGGTACTTAATTGCTTCAGTACATTTTGATTCTGTCACTTCCTGTGGGAAATTGTTTACTTCTCTTTGTGTCAATTTCTTATTGATAAAATGGAATAGGAGTATGTATCTTATAGTATAATGATAATAATAATAAGAAGAAAAAGAAGAACAAGGGGGAAGAGAAAAGTAAAAACAATAGAGAGAGGGTCAGAGCAAGGTTTAAATAAGAATTAATTGATGTAAAACACTTTGAAAAGTGTTTGGCATATAAAAGGGCTCAAAAGTTTTAGCTCCTAGTTGTACTAAATTGGGTAACTTAAGAAAGGAAAATATTTTTATTCAGCTTTTGAAATTCAAAATTATATTTAAAGCAAAATGATGGGCTCAAAAGCCATGCTTTGTTGAAAGAGCACTTGATTATCAAAATATATTTAATGTTTGAAAAACCAAGTATAGAGAACTCAAATATAATTTCTTCATTGACTATAGAGAAGATATATCTCTTTCCCTCTACCAGCTAGGCATGGAAACTTGCTACCCTAGTGTACGAGGATACTAGTTAGAGACTTGAAAGTCTGGTGAGTGACCACATTAATGGAAAAATGCTGTAGAATGATTAAGAAAGAAGGTGCTGGATATTTTTTATTGCTGATCAGAATTTATC
>JAVSCE010001965.1:0-144566 GCA_032199065.1 Smutsia gigantea
GAGTGATGCTGGCTTCATAGAATGGGTTTGGAAGTATTCCCTCCTCTTCTATTTTTTGGAAAACTTTAAGGAGAATGGGTGTTATTTCTTCTCTATATGTCTGGTAGAATTCAGAGGTGAATCCATCAGGCCCAGGGGTTTTGTTCTTGGGTAGTTTTTTGATTACCAATTCGATTTCGTCGTTGGTGATTGGTCTGTTTAGTTTTTCTGTTTCTTGCTTGGTCAGTCTTGGAAGGTTGTATTTTTCTAAGAAGTTGTCCATTTCTTCTATGTTTTCCAGCTTGTTAGCATATAGATTCTCATAATATTCTCTTATGATTCTTTGTATTTCTGTGGGGTCTGACATTATTTTTCCTTTCTCATTTCTGATTGTGTTTATGTGTGTAGATTCTCTTTTTCTCTTAATGAGTCTGGCTAGGGATTTATCTATTTTGTTTATTTTTTCAAAGAACGAGCTCTTGGTTTCATTGATTTTTTCTATTGTTTTATTCTTCTCAATTTTATTTATTTCTTCTCTAATCTTTATTATTTCCCTCCTTCTGGTGACTTTGGGCCTCATTTGTTCTTCTTTTTCCAATTTCAGTAATTGTGTCTTTAGACTATTCATTTGGGAATGTTCTTCCTTCTTTAAATAGGCCTGGGTTGCAATATACTTTCCTCTTAGAACTGCCTTTGCTGCATCCCACAGAAGTTGTGACTTTGTGTGGTTGTTGTCATTAGTCTCCATATATTCTTTGATTTCTGTTTTGATTTGGTCGTTAACCCATTGATTAATTAGGAGAGTGTTGTTAAGTCTCCATGTATTTGTGAGCCTTTTTGATTTCTTTCTAAAATTTATTTCTAGTTTTATACCTTGGTGATCTGAGAAGTTGGTTAGTAGGATTTCAATATTTTTGAAATTACTGAGGTTCTTTTTGTGGCCTAGTATGTGGTCTATTCTGGAAAATGTTCCATGTGCACTTGAGAAGAATGTGTATCCTGTTGCTTTTGTGTGTAGAGTTCTGTAGATGTCTGTTAGGTCCATGTGTTCTAGTGTGTTGTTCAGTGCCTCTGTGTCTTTACTTATTTTCTGTCTGGTTGATCTGTCCTCTGGAGTGAGTGGTGTGTTGAAGTCTCCTCAGATGAATGCATTGTTGTCTATTTCCTCCTTTAATTCTGTTAGTATTTGTCTCACATATGCTGGCGCTCCTGTGTTGGTTGCATATATATTTATAATGGTTATATCTTCTTGTTGGACTGACCCCTTTATCATTATGTAATGTCCTTCTTTATCTCTTGCTACTTTCTTCGTTTTGAAGTCTATTTTGTCTGATACAAGTACTGCAACACCTGCTTTTTTCTCTTGGTTATTTGCATGAAATATCTTTTTCCATCCCTTCACTTTTAATCTGGGGATATCTTTGGATTTGAGGTGAGTTTCTTGTAGGCAGCATATAGATGGGTCTTGCTTTTTTATCCATTCTGTTACTCTGTGTCTTTTGATTGGTGCATTCAGTCCATTTACGTTTAGGGTGATTATTGAGAGATATGTACTTATTGCCATTGCTGGCTTTAGATTCGTGGTTACCAAGGGTTCAAGGGTTGCTTCTTTACTGTCTAACAATCTGACTTAACTTTCTTGTTAAGTTATTGTAAACACTGTCTGATGTTTCTTTATTTCTCTCCCTTCTTATTCCTCCTCCTCCATTCTTTCTATAATAGGTGTTTTATTCTTTGCCTTTAGTTGGTATTTGGATGGTCTGCTTTCTTTGCTATGATTTTATTTTCTCTGGTGACATCTTTTTAGCCCTAGGTGTGCTTCCATCTAGGGCAGTCCATTTAAGATATCCTGTAGTGGTGGTTTATGAGAGGCAAACTCAACTTTCGTTTGTCTGGAAATTGTTTAATCCCTCCATCATTTTTAAATGATAATCGTGCTGGATACAATATTCTCGGTTCAAGGCCCTTCTGTTTCATAACGTTAAGTATATCAATCCATTCTCTTCTAGCCTGTAAGGTTTCTGTTGAGAAGTCTGATGATAGTCTGATGGGTTTTCCTTTGTAGGTGATCTTTTTTCTCTCTCTAGCTGCCTTTAATACCCTGTCTTTATCTTTGATCTTTGCCATTTTAATTATTATGTGTCTTGGTGTTGTCTTCCTTGGGTCCCTTGTGTTGGGAGATCTATGAGCTTTGGTGGATGTGAGACTATTTCCTTCCCCAGCAAGGGAAGTTTTCAGCAATTATTTCTTCAAAGACACTTTCTATCCCTTTTTCTCTCTCTTCTTCCTCTGGTACTCCTATAATGCGAATATTGTTCCGTTTGGTTTGGTCACACAGTTCTCTTAATATTCTTTCATTCCTAGAAATCCTTTTATCTCTCTCTGCCTCAGCTTCTCTGTATTCTTGTTCTCTGATTTCTATTCCATTAACAGTCTCTTGCATCTCATCCATTCTGCTGTTAAGCCCGTCAATCGCTTGTCTGATTTCTGCATTGTCTTTCCTCAGTTCCCTCACTTCCTCCCTCAGCTCTTGCACATTTCTCTGTAGGTCCATCAGCATGGTTATGACTTTTATTCTGAATTCTTTTTCAGGAAGGCTGTGCATTTCCATCCCTTCAGACTCCCTCTCTGGGGTTGTCTGGTTGATTTTGGTCTGAACCATATTCCTCTGTCTTTTCATGGCTATAGAATTGGTCACTGATAGTTGCCACGTATGTCAGCTGGGCTCTTTAAGACTTTAAAAAGAGAAGAAAAAAAGAGAAAAAAAGAAGAAAGAAAGAAAGAAAGAAAAAAAGAAAGAAAAGAAAAAACAAAAACAAAACAAAAAAAACAAAAAAAAATGCCCACCGAATGTAGATTCTGTGGGAATGCTGTAGGTGGTGCTATTGCCCCACTATTCCACAGCTGTGACTGTGCCGCTCCGCAGGGCCCTTTATCGCTCTGGCAGGGGTGGGAACGAGTAGGAGGCTGTTGATCTCAGTGAGAAGTGTTAAGTATGGCTACGCTTCCTCAGTCGCCAGCTAAGGCGTCTGAAACTCCCCAGGACTCCCAGCCTGCTGGGCTGAGTGTGCTGGGGCGATCCGGCTCCTCCGCTGGGCTCCTGTCTCTTTAAGACCGCTGAGGAAAGCGCGCACTTTTTTTTTCCTTCCCGGAGCCGGCTGCAAGCCCCCTGGCGCGTTCCCCGCTCAGATCCTGCCCCTCTGTCTCTCCAATCTCCGCTGCACTGCGCAATGTGGGTCAGCGCTCCCCGCGCAGATCACTGGGGCTGGCTACTTCGCGGGGTGTACTTCCACTCCCTCCCGGCTCTGAATCCTCTCCTCCCGCCGGTGCGCTGGGGTGGGGGAGGGCTCGGGTCCCGCCGGGTCGCGGCTCCGTATCTTACCCGCCTCTTGGGGTGCCGAGTCCTCTCGGGTGTAGCTGCACGCTGTGCGCTTTCCTGTGTATTCTCGTCTCTCTTTTAGGAATAGATGTATTTTCTGTGTTTTCGTAGATAAATATAGTGTTGGGAGGAGATTTCTGCCGCTCTGCTCACACCGCCATCTTCCCGGAAGTCACCGGCAGTCATTGATTTTTAAATAGATATTTTCAAAATATTGGTAACATGCCAATGAACAAAATAGAATGTAAGACCACTTTTCTCCACCAGTTCTTATCAGGCAACAATATTATTCTCCCAAGGTTTACCCCAGGTTTAAGCTAAAGACCAGACTGCAGAGCAACCTGCCCACCTTCTGGGTCGGTAGGCAGGGAATGGTGCCCTTACGTGTACATCTCGGCTCTGTTACAGGGAGAATGAGGGAGGCTCCAGAGTCAGTGCAATGGGTGGTAAAGGGAAGGGCTTTAGAATAGTTAAAAGAAATGGAAAACATCCCAAACTAAGACTAATGCCTAAAATAACAACATACATAATGAAGCAAAAATAAAGCTCGAAAGAGCTGTAGATACTAGAGATTCTCAGTTTACCCAGAATTCAAAATTAATTTTATGTTTGTTTTATACCAGATATGCCAAATTGGAAGATAAAGATAACTGGGTCTCAGTGGACTCTTTCACATCTGAAATAAGACTTGTAAAAATTCCTGATTTTGAATCCAGATATGTCCAAAATGGCACATATACTGTAAAGATTTTGGCTATATCAGAAGGTAAGTTATTACATAGATACTTTTCTTGGTTTTATGTATTTAGATATTATTTTCCAAATCAGAGACCTTTGTTTTGGTCTTGTAGAAAAAACAAATCTCTTCAATGGATAAACCTTCTCATTTCTACTTATTTTAATGGATTAAAACACGTTACTTTGTCTGAACATGAAAACATATGTAGGATAAGCAAGTGTCCTGATGTTATATCGTCTCCTTACCAGAGTGGCAAGAGAATTCCCTGTGTCCATTATCAGCAGTGTAGCTGGAACATATGTGTTTCTTTCTTCCCTGTTTTTAAGATTATCCTAGAAAAACCATCACAGGCACCGTCATCATCACAGTCCAAGACATCAATGACCATTGCCCCACCCTGGTCAACCCAGTGCAGAACGTCTGTGAGGATGTGCAGTACGTGAACGTGACCGCAGAGGACCTGGATGGGGGCCCGCATGGTGCGCCGTTCAGCTTCTCGGTCATTGACAAACCAGCGGGGATGGCCGAGAAATGGAAAATAGTGCACCAAGAAAGTAAGTGAGATCATCAGACCACATGTTTAAATATTAAACATAACAGAAATCTAAACTCTTCAAGCTGTTGTTTTTTTCATAAATTTCTGATACAATTTTTTAAAGGAGTTTAAATGAGATTCTGAATCTCAGGTGTAGTGTCTTTTATCTGCCTATAATAAAGAGCCCATCTAGAAGAGGGCCACAAGAATCACCCATGTCTGACAGGTAGCTGAGTGTTCTCCGAGTAGCTCTCGCAGTAGCCTTGCCTCATGGACCAAGTGCCTGAGCTGTCTAAGAGCAGCGGTCAGAGTACATGCCTTCTAAAAACCATGAACTGTGGTAACAATTCCATTAAAAATGATACTGGTCACTTACCATGTGCCAGACACTCTGCTGGCCTTTCAGGTACCTTATCTCATTTAATCCTTACCCCATAATGTTATTCCCTGACTACAGCTGGGGAAACCTTGGCTTAACTAGGGCTCAGTGGCTTGTTCAAAGTCACAAAGCTAGTAAGTAATGGATACGATGTGAAGAAGGGTCTGTCTGACCCTCCATGCCAGATGGCCAGTGTGCATATCTATATCTTGGACATACCCCCTTGTTGATGTGAGCTTTTGGGTGTCCTTCAGAGTATTTTGAATGCTGAAAAATCTATCCAGAAGACTATTTTGTTTCAGAAAAGTTTCAAGTATAATACCCAAGCTTTTCTTAATTACAGATGCATTGTTAAAGTGTACAAAATTTTTGCAATCATTTTAAGGGGCTTTGAATAATGTTCCGTCCAATTTACAACATAAACACCTTCAGTATTTCAAATTATATTTATGAATTTAGTATGTTTGGTTTCCTTTTTGTGTATTTCAGTGATCTGAATTAACAAAACCTTCTTATGATCCCTAGATTCTAAGCGTTCAGTGAATTTAACTTAAAAATCCATGGAACCTGGTCCAGTACTGAACGAACCAGTGATGTTTCAACCTAAAAGCACAAGTAATGTAGTTAAGTTGGAGTTACAAAGCTGTCACAGTAATAGGGGCAAATTTCCTTAAAACTCTTACAACTATATAAGTAACAAGTACAAATAATTTCCTTACAATATAAAAATATTAAAACTTGTCTTGAATTTGCTCAGATATTCCCATATCTAATTCTAAATCATCTCAGGGTTTATGTGTCCACAAGACAGATACGGATAGATACACCCTTCATTAACTTAAGTAGCGTCCCCACTGAGGACAGCAGTTTTCCCGATTACCTGAGTTTACTTAAAGATCAGGCGTTCAGCTAGCAGGAGCCCTGGGCTGGCAGACGTCTGCATGATTCTTATGGTAATCAAGTCAAGGGCCTCAAAACCTGTAAGGTGGTTGATCTCCCTGCTCACAGTATCCACTACTGACTCACAGACGTCTGGGGCTCCCACCTAGGCTGAGTGCTTGACTGGAGTTTTCCTTTCTTTGCCTAAGGTGTGTAAATGTGTTTTGCATTGAACTTGCTGGGCTCCCAAGAGATGCCAGCACTTTTTTGAGCACTTTGCTAATATTAACAACCCTGGAAGTTTGGCACAACTGTTGCCAACATTTTATAGACGAGGAAACACATGCACAGAGAGTTTTACTGACCCTCTCAAGGTCACAGCTCCTGAAGAGCTGGAACTAGGATTTGGATCCAAACAGTTGGCCCGGAGCCTCTGCTCTCTAACCTTTAGGCTGTCCTTCCTCTCCATATATAAAAATGGGTTTTCTATCTAAAGATAAAGACATTCTTGAATTCTATGGGCTTTTTCATAGTCTTAGGAGCATAAAACTCTTAAGGATATGCATGTTAGAGCGTTATAACAGAAAGTCACTGAGATTTATACTTTATATATCTAGACTATTTAGAGAGAGAGGATTTTATAATCCAGCTTTCTTCTTCTTGGTCACATAGTAAGATGATCAGCCAGTGGCCATGATAATAAATTGCTCCTATCTGTTTTGATTTAGTTGGGAATATTTTAAAATACAGAAAATCCCACAGACTAATAAGGCAGACACCCTTTTACAGACCCAGAATTAAAAGAATATTAACATTTTGTCATATTTGGGTAAGGCTTCTTTTTTATAACAACTATTAAACTATTCCTCTCCTCTCCACCCCCCAGGACCAATCACAAGTTTGGTTCTATTCTTCCAGACCTTCTTTAAATGGATGTTTTTCATGAGCTCTTATTCCTTCAAATGAAATTAGGTAGATGCTTTCCTCACTTCTCCAAAGCTTTGGGGATAATTAAACAAGTCTATTTCTAGCTATTGCAGATCAACTTCTATAAAATTTGGACCTTATGATGAGAACAAGCTGTGTCTTACTTCCAAAAAAACAAAATGCTTTATTTTTATCTTTGTATTCATCTATCTTTACATGTCTTACAAGTTATTTTTCATAAATGTTATATCAAAAACATTTTAAGTAAAAACTGGTCATTATTTTTATTCATGTTAAAGAAAAACTTTTAAATAATCATCAGTCATATTTTTTAAAAATAGTGTGAAAGATCATTCCCACAATACTTCCTGTGTAATATTCTTGCCAAAAAATGTATAACCTGATTTCAATCATAAGGAAATAATCAGACACATCCAAACCGTGGAGCATCCTTTGAAATAAGCGGCCTTTTAAGGGGGGGGGGGCTGACCTAAATTATTAACAGACAGTAGGATAATGCAGTGTGTAATCCTTGATTGGATCCAAAGAGAGAGAGGGAATTATAAAGGACTTTATTATAACAATTGAAAAGTTGACTATGGGTTATATACTAGACAGTATTATTATATCAATAATTCATTTCTTGAGAGGGATAATGACCCTTGGTCCTAGAAAGTATATGCTAAGGAACATCATGATAATCTGCCACTTACCTTCACATAGTTCTGAAAAAAAGAAGCGTGTGTAGAGAGAGAAAGTAATGTTGCAAAATGTAAACAATTTGTGAAGGGTTGATGATATTCATTGTAATATTCCTTCAACTCTCTGTAGATTTGAAATTTTTCAAAATTTTGAATGCACAGTGTTGGAAACAAAAATGGAGGGGACTAGATAAAGCAAGATTGGCTCATTGTTGAAAATTATTAAAGCCAGGGACGGGTACCAGGGGAATTAATTGTGCTCTTCTATTATTATCTGTTTGAAAATCACCGTAATAAAGTTTTTTAGGAAATGGTAAAATATAGGTCATTTAAATGGAAGGTCACTTAACCCACCTCATGTTTGTTACTGGGTTCCCATTACACAGAAGTCCCTTGCATTTGCTGGACCACATGCTTTTGTTACAATCATCATAAAACTAAGGTGTGTCAGATCCAATACTATGCTATTAACCTGCCTATTTAGAGTGTCTGGACTAATTGTAATAAGCACACAGTGTGAATTCAAGAGAAATTAAGAAAAAATAAAGCTTCTAACTGGAAAAGCTTTTCATCATTAGCTTCTAATTATTAGCAATTAATGTTTCTGTAATTTACTCTGGCCTGCCCGTGGTAATCACTTGTTCTTACCCCTCTGCCTCCCACCTCGCAGGCACCAGTGTGCTTCTGAAGCCCGCAGAGCGACGGCTTGGAAGAAGCGAGGTCCAGTTCCTGATTTCAGATAGTCAGGGCTTTAGCTGCTCTGAGAATCAGGTCCTTAAACTCACCGTCTGCCAGTGTCTGGACGGCAGTGGCTGTGTGGAAGCTCTGCGGGACTCCTACGTCGGCCTGGGACCCGCAGCGATTGCGCTGATCATTTTTGCACTTCTGCTCTTGCTCCGTGAGTATCCGGCCGCCACACTAGCTCTTCCCATTATTCTAGCACAGTAGCTGTTGACCTTCTTTACAGTTACTCTTTAATCACACTAGAGCTCTTTCAAAGGTAAGGAGAGATAATGGACCATTGATACACTCACCAGGCTATTGTGCACTCTGCACAATTTTGTTCTATAAAATGCATCCTTTCCTGACTTAAAGAACCAAGGTTATTATACATGCTTTTCAACAACTTTTTAACATAAACCTTAGGGTGTCCCCATTTTGATAAGCTCTGTTTGGGGGGATGTTGTGTGATTTGCCATGCCATGCATGTTTTTTGAATTCTAGATGAAATGGTATATGTATCCTAAGGGTTTTTAATGTAGAATCATCTAAGAAAATAATACTCAGGTAATAAAACATTTGGTGAATTTGAACCTCAGTGAGTCATGCCTTCTGCCAAATTCTACTCCAGGTGAAGTATTATAGACGTTCCAGTGTTCTAGAATATTTGAACATCCTAAAATTTTTCTATCCCTAGGAGCTTTTGATGTTTTTAACACGTATATTTTTCTGGCTAGTGAATTATCTCATATTGAAGTTGAAGTGGCTTAACAAAACAACCAAGAAATCTAAGTCTTTAAATTGGTTTTGATGACCTGGATAGAATCGAATCCAGTCTTTGTGCTCTGCTCGGTGCCTCCGCACAGCCTGTTGGTGACGAATGAGCGCTCTGAATCGGTGCGACTCCCTCGGGCCACCTTCAGGCTTTGGTGTAACTCACCCAAGATAAGCCTGGTAAGGTTGGACGTGAAGACAAGAAAAAGAGAAAAATAAGGCTGCCAAATAAGTGAAGGCTGGACTCCAGGAGGTGACTCGCAAGTTCCAGCAGCATGCAGTGTAAGCCTAGCCCCGTGGGCACTGACCTCCTTCCGTGTGCCGTCTTGCTCCTGTGCAGTTATACCCCTTGCTCTGCTCATGTGCCACTGTGGAGAGAGCGCCAAAGGCTTTGCCCCCATCCCTGGCACGATAGAGATGCTGCATCCCTGGAACAACGAAGGAGCGCCTCCTGAGGACAAGGTCAGTGGGGCTGTCTCCTGTTCCGACTTTAAAGGGACCTCAGGGGGTGTTTCTAGTATTTTAGGTCATGAGAGTGAGCAAAGCGGTCGTTTCAGATCTCGTTCATGTGTCTTCATTAAACAGAGCATCTAAGTGCCAACGTATTTTGTGTTTGTGGCCAGGACAGAGTTGACATGGTTTTCTTCTACTGTGACAGGTCCTGTGTCACAGAGAATGTGTGACAGGGTGAGGAGGTGATGCAGGGAATGTAGGACAAGGGTTAAAGACAGCAAGAGGGCTAAAGGATTCAGGATAGCAGTTTTTGCCCCAGGGTCAGATGAGCAGGCCTTCACAACAGCTGCTTCTCCATCTCCACTGCCCGGGATACACGGGGCTGCAGGTAAGCCCCGCAGCCCCATAGCAGGTGTGCGGTGTTGCAGAATCCCCACCCCTGCCAGTGAGTAGCTGTCTCCATTGTCTCTCTGGCATCTTCACCCTGGGCCTCATCGCCGTCTGCAGCGAGCACCGTGTCTAGTAGGGAATCAGTCAGCATCGCATGTCGCAGAGCCGGCATAACTGTGGCTTAGGTGCATCTGACGGCAGTCCAGGGCCCCAGGCGCCTTGTCTCCTGTGCCTCCTCCGTGGGTGAGGCCCGTCCCCAGGCCGTCTCCGTGCCCCAGACACATGCTCCCCACCTTCCAATAGGCAGAGGGGAGAAAAGTGAAGAACGAATCTGAGAACACCTCCCAGAAGTCCCCCACCCCATTTCTGCCTGAAATCGCCCTAACCAGAACGCAGGCGGGGCACCTAGTCACAGCGGAGGCTTGGAAGTCGTCCCTGTGTGGGTGGCCGTGTGTCCAGGTGGAGGAAAATGGGGGGGGGGGGCGGTTCTGTTAAGGAGGAAGGGGTCAGACTGCAGGAGAGGCCAGGTGCCCCGCTGCCGTTTCTCCCTGGGGCATAACCAGCTCACCGAGCACGAGGGTGGCATGAGGTCTTCAGAACTTGGAAGGAGGTCCCTCAACCCAGACTCTGTGATCCGCCTCTGGAGGTCATAGCTCTGTCCCTGGGCGCGCAGCTCAGACCCCGCCCGGCCGGCCCCCACCCGCGCCTCGGTGCCCACCTTGCTCGCTCCCGCAGGCGGTGCGCTCGCTCCTGGCGGCAGAGCACGCGGCCGGGGCGGGGCCGGGCGGCGGGGCCGGAGGCGCGGCGGCCGAGGACACCACCGTGCGGGACGGCGGCTCTGCCTTCCTGACCGGCGTGCGGCTCGAGGTGTCGCAGGTGGACGGCAGGTGGGAAGAGCGCAGAAGCCTGCTGGCCGGGGCCGCCCAGGCTGCGAGGCCGGCAGCAGCCGCGAGGGGCGCCGACGCCGGGGCGGCCGTGAGAGCCACGGCGCTGAGCGAGGAGTTCCTGAGACGCTACTTCCGGGAGGTAGGTGGGCCCGTGGATGGACGCCTGGTCGGGCATCGTTGCATTAGATCGGGACTTGGTTGGTTTTAAAAGAACGCTGGCGGGTGATGAGGAGAGAGGAGGGACCCCAGGAGCCGTCGGGCGGCAGCCACGGCCCCACCCGCCAAGGCCTGCTCCCCGCACGCAGGTGTTTGCGCGCCCAGGGCGCCGGGCCGCCGTGGCTCCCCGGGGCCCCCGACGCCGACACTGGCCTGTGCCGCGCCAAGGGCTGGCTTCCAGTGCACTTGGGGTTCACGGGACTAGGAGGACGGCGCGGGGGAGACGGGCAGACGCCACCCGCGGGCCCGCGCTGGCGCCGGAGGGAGGGGCAGGGCCGGCCAACAGGGCCCGCGTGTCCGCCGCGGGGGCGCAGGCCCGGCGTCCTCGTCCACGGAGGCCGGTGTACCTCTGGCCGTCCTCCCCCGCCCGGGTCCGCCACCCAGCGCCTCCGCGCTTCCTGTCCACCTCCACCCCCTCTGGGCGCGTGTGACCGGGGTGGGCACGGCCGCTGCGTCCCCTCGTCCGTTTCCCATCTCGCTGCCACGCCCCATTCCGGTGCCCTTTGTTTTATTCTGACACTTTCCCTCTGGCTTCTGATCCTGCCCAAGTCAGCTGCTCTGTGTGTGTGTGTGTGTGTGTGTGCGACTTGTGATTCTGAAATCATTTCAAACTTACCAGAAAATTTTCAAGAACAATAGAAATTTGAACTGTATACCTTTTACCCAGGTTACCCAATTGTTAAGTTTGCCGCATTGCCTATCTGCCTTCCCATTTCCCTCTGCCTCCCTGCCTCTCTCTCTCTCTCTGTCTCACGCCCATGATTCTCACATTACCGCGGTACAGTGAACAAATTTAGAGATTTAACAGTGACATACTGCACATTTCCACTCGGCCAGCCAGCGATGTAGCGCCTTTCCTAGCCACTGTGGTTCCTGCCTGGGACAGGACAGAGTCCTGCCTTTCTTGTCCCTCACGATACCGGCGCTGTTCTAGGGACACCGGCCAGTCGTGCTGCGGGACCCCTGATGTTCCCTTGTAATTAGACTCAGGTTAGGCATTTGGGGGCCAGAATAGTCTTGTCCCTAAGTGAGGTTGTGTCACTAAATGTACGCCTCTGTTTTTATTTCCATTTTAGAAAGCTGACTCTTATATTGAGGAAGATGACATGCACACAGCCAAAGACTGCCTTCTGGTTTACTCTCAGGAAGAAACCAATTCTCTGCATGGTTCCATCGGCTGTTGCAGTTTTATTGAAGGGGAGCCAGACATTCGCTTCTTAGATGATTTGGGGTTCAAATTTAAGACACTAGCTGAGGTTTGCTTGGGTCAAAAGATAGATATGGGTGTGGAAACTGAGCAGAGGCAAAGACCTGTGAGGGGAGGTGCGAAGGGGGCCTCACATTCACTGTGGGAGCAGACGGAGGCAAGGTCGGAGCAGACCTGCCCCGCTGGCAGTTTTCAGGTTCCAGAAGCTTTGCATGAAGCAAATACAGAGAGAGATACTCAGGAAATGGTTACTGAAAGGTCTGTAACTTCTAGGCAGAGTCAGAAGGCAGCCACACTGGCCTCTGGTAACGTGCCCCCGAGCACTGTGACCCTGGGCCCCGGTCAGCCGCAGGGCCTTGTTGTGACGGAGCGGGTGTACGCACCAGCTTCCACCCTGCTAGACCACCGTTATGCCAGTGAAGGCCACGTCACGGTTACCGAGAGACTGATACAGCCTGATGGGGGCATACCCGGCCCTCTGCCAGAGGCACATTATGTCCTAGTGAGGGAAAGAGAGAGCTTCCTGGCCCCCGGCTCCGGCATGCAGCCCTCACTGGTTGTGCCCAGTGTGGTAGGACAGAACATGACAGTGACAGAAAGTGTGCTAACACCTGCTTCCGCTCTGCAGTCCGGTTACCAAATTCCCGCCGAAACCTCCGTGATGGCCAGAAAAACCTTGGTTTCTGGAGCTGGAATCCCTGACCCTCTGCCAAATTTTGGGTCAGAGCAGTCTGGTCATTCTAACTCTACGGTAACCACATCGTCCACCAGGGTCACCAAGCTTAGCACAATACAGCATTCTTACTCCTAACCAGCAGTCAGCCACACTCGGTCCCGTGTTTAACTAGCAGTGACCCATTTCATGTTTTCAGGGGACCTGTCTTTCCACGAGCCTTGCACACAGGAGACACATACACACTGCACTTAAGTCCCTCTCAGTCACTAGGAACACATGGGCCTCCCTATCTCAGGGCCCTGGCCTCAGACATGCCCCGGGACTTAGTGAGGCCTAATGCTGCTGCGTCTAAGTGCCTTTCAGTGAGACACGGCCAAACAATATTCACAAAGCAAGTTAAATAGGGAGTAGATCTGGCTTCTGAGAATTTGCCACGTTAGCACAGAATATCCGGGTCATCAGCCGTGCAGGAGGGCCTCCAGGAAGCTGCTCGGGCCTCTGCACACCATGCTGATGTTCAGCCTTGCTGTGTCCTGTGCTCTGCGCTTGACTGCACCTAGCAGGTCATCAACAACTCATTTATCTGGAGGTGCCTATGCAGGCTGCGTGGCCAGTTTTGTTCGTTTTCTTTAAGACTAGAGGCCTTTTCATTGGTTGACTTTTGGAACACTTACATGGTAAAGAATACACATTCTGTGCTTCTGTGCATGTGACTATGTGTATATGTGTCATACAGCCTTAAAAACAGCCTAATGTTACCTTCCCTTTGTCTCTGAATAATCATAAAAATGTTGAACACTGTAGATTCAGTTGAATACTCCAGGGCAAAATGCATAGATAGAAAGTCACTTTACTTTTTATAGCAATAGTATACTATTAAAAACAAAACAAAACTCAGGATACAATCTCTTCTAATTTAAGATAGCAAAAGGAATCTCCAGGCTCTGCTCTCCACTCTGGAAAGAAACGTGCCTATTTCACTTCTGTACATCCTCACTACCTAACATGGGTCCCAAGTAAATATTTCTGGAATTAAACTGAATTTTAAAAACCATTCTATCTACAATTGCAAAATAATATTGAAAGACCCTATAATTTCTATAATTATGAGTTTGAAATGATGATTTATTTTTTCTGTGTCACCAGCTTACTGATGGGCCAGTCTTAATTTACTGGTTAGTATTAAATATCACATAATGGACCTGAATCCTTGTATAACATCCTTGCCTTTTCTTTTTGAAAAATTGTTTGGGTGTTTTGTCTCCTAAGTAGGTTGTATTTTTGTTGCTCCTTGAAAAAATAATGCATTTAATGTTTCAAAGTTGTGCATATCAGTAATCATTTATATAAGTATTCCCACCACAGAAAAATTTTCTAAACTTTTAAAGACTGTAATTTTGTGATTTTTCAAGACATTTTTTCTAGGGAAATGAATAACAATTCATTTCGTGGCACATTTTTAGAAATACTTTTTACTTGAATTGTGTTATACAGAAGATTTATACATTTCACTCCTACTGACTGTATGTGGGTAAAAGACAAATATTTTTAGACACCGTAAGTCTGTGGCCAAGGTGAAGGTCACTCTTCTGTGATCTAAATGTTTTACTCCCTACTAGTAATTGTTGATTTTTTTTTTCACAGTAGACTTAGTAGTTATGTTTTGCCAACTATGTTACAAGAATATCACTGCTGTGTGAAAATGTTAATACGCCCTGAGTACTCAAGACTAATGAAATTTGATCTTAAAATTCCTCCTTGGGCAGGCTTGGAAACCATACCCGTCTCTTGTGTATAGGTGAATCACATTTTCTAAATGGTTTTCTCTGTACCTGAAAGGGTGATTGTATTAGTTTTTATATGTGTTCCTTGGGAGATCATATTTGTGTGTGTATCATCATAAAATATTTAAATAAAAAGCTGACTTTTGGAGCAACCCTTTCCCGTATCTTTTCATTCCCCCACCTGTCGTACGAGTAATACAGCTGGGTGTTGGAGGCAGAGGGAGCCCCCCGAGAGCAGGCATTCGTCGGGTTGGGGTGTTTTAATTCGAACTGCCTACATCCAGCTCAGCCAGCCTCCTTAGAGGAGCATTATTTCCAGGAGGCCTGGTGAAAGTTTAATTTCAGATGTTTTTTAGGGTAAATGTATTGCATAGTAAAAAATGATCTGTTGTTTGTCTGAAATTCAAATGTAGCTGGCCACTCTGTATTCCTCTTTGCCAAGTCTGGCTACCTTGTTCCTAAGGAACGGACGTTTGCTCTCTACCCAGAAAGCAACACGGGAGGAATCAGTTGGATTGGCTGAAGGAGGCTTGCATCTCTGACCCAGAGGTGCAATCAGTCGATGCAGAGGGGCATTTTAGGCTCTTGCGCACCAGGGGAAAGGTGAGAGTTTCTGCCTATACTGTCATGTCACATTAGTGAGTATTTCACGTCACTGGCACACAGATATCCTAAAACATGAAGACTGTATATTCCCATGACCCCAGGGAAATTTTTGTTTGATTTCATGAATCCCTATAGGCCATATTTCAATCACCACTGCATCAAAATGATCATAAAATCACCACTATACAGTAAAATGTTGCTTATCAAATATCTCCTAGAAATGAGGTGTTTCACATAATTAAATCTTAATTTCTTAACATGATGAAATTTCCTGGTTTCACGACTTTGGTGCAAATCTGTATCATTGACCTTTTCAGATGTACTTTCCTATCCGTTGCCGAGAGCAGTGTTACAATCTCCCGCTGACTGTGGCTCTGGCTGTTTCCCCTTTAATCTTTCCTCTTGGCTTCCTGTATTATGAAACCTGTTACACCTGTGTTATTCGGCACAAACACCTTTGGGATATTGACCCTTCTATCTTTATGGAATGGCTCTTTGGCCCTGATTATATTCCTTATCCTGAAGTCTGCTTTGCTGAGCATTACTATTGCCACATGAGCTTTCTGAGGCTTCGTGTTTGTGGGGTGTATATTCTTTACCTTTTTGCTCTCAACCTGCCTATGTTTATATTTATAATGTGTTTCTTGTAAATATATAGGTCCTGCTTTCTTACCCATTTTGCCATGTCTGACCCCCAGTAGAGGCTCAGAGTCTGTGCACAGCAACCCTTCAGCAGATGCCAAGCGTCCTGGGGCATGTGTCTCCTCGTGGCCCCACCTGCTCTGTCACTTGTACCGCCTTCCCGCCCTCGTGTGTTTCATGTTCTGGGATCTCACTGCAGCTCTTCTACTGACCTTTTAATGATACCTCCCTTATGTTTATGTTTTAACGGGTTGCTCTTGTCGCAGAAGTCCAATTTTTAAAAACTGCCAGCCAAGAAAAACTTTCCACAAAGACAGAAAAAAAAAGAAAACCGCTTTGTTACTGAATAAGCATTAAGCCAGAGCGTGATGTACACCACAGGCAACCCGTAAAGAAATTGCAGAGACAGAAAGAAATCTCACTTTTTATAGAGTTAGTGAACACCACCCATTACATATGTGTCCACAAGACAGATTGGGACTTGTCCTCAAAGAAGCACCTGCCTGTGCCGTTTCCCACGCAGCTCATCTTAAATTCGCCTGCTACCTGAGGTGGCCACTGCGGCTTGCTGACTGCCTTTCTCCAAACACATAAAATGTCTCATGTTTCTGACAGGCTAGCGGGGTGCCACTTGGAGCCGGGGGACAGGGAGCCCTCTGCCTTGCCTTGCAGAGAAGTGGCCCCCAGGCCCTTGAGGAGGACATTCCTGCCTGTAAAGCTGACAAAAGGCTTGTTTTGCTTTAAAAGATTTCTACACCATCTGAAAGGGGCACAGAAATAATTAACAACTGCAGGTTTAGGCAAGTGCGAGCCCTAGGGAGGGGGGAGGGGGGAGAAAGTCTCTCCCTTCCTGTACTAGGAAAAATTTGATTTTCCCTTTTTAGATTTGTACTTAGCCTTACATCCCAGAGCTGCACTTGTGCGGCAAATGGCACCCACGGACAGCACGCATACAGACGGTTTCTGTCATTGTGGGAGGGTTTTGGGGGCAGCACGGCTCCAGAAATCAGAGTGCCTCTGACTCGCCAGGCTACCCTCCAAGCGCCTGCGGCCTTGCAGTGCGTGTGGGCCGGGCCTGCCCTGGGGAGCTGTGTCCCCAGGCGCTTAGTCCCCTACCGGCGTCTAAGGCAGTGGCCCCATCCGCTGCGGTGCTCTGGGCCCCGACTCCGGCCCCTGAGTGAGCAGACCTGGGCTCATAGTTTGCCAGCAACACAGCCTCCAACCGCCCGAGCCCACGGAGCAAGTGAGTTCAAGGAAATGCTCCTCTCCCAGAAGCCCAGCTGGCCCGGCCAGAGACTGCCCGCACCTCTGCACACCCCCTGCACCCTCTGCACCCACCCTGCGCCTCTGCACCCTCTGCACCCGCCCTGCTCCTCTGCACCGCCCCCGTGCGCCCTCTCCCCTGCGCCCCCTGCACCCACCCTGCGCCCTCTCTGCCCGTGGTGGCCCCTGCCCACGGGAAGGGGGAGGTGGGGTCCCAGGCAGCGCCCTAGGGAGTCTCCCTACACAAATCCCCAGTCAGAGCCCAGGCCCCCCACCCCGCCCCCGCTTCTGCGCCTTTGGGGGCCATTGCCCCGTGTGGCTCTTGCAGGCTCACCTGCCCACCTTTTGTGTATGACCCGCTGAACCCCTGGCTCCCACCTGCCTCCCAGGACATCCGCTGACTCATCAGCCGCTAAGTCATGGCTCATTTTTAAAGTCGTAAGAAACCCCCGCTTGCAAAATCCCATTGCATTGGCCTGCTTGGGGGTACAGAGAGCAGACCTTGCTCTCCCGCTCTTACAGAGGCTGCACATCCGAGGCCAAGTTGCCGGCGGCGCTGGGGTCTCCCGAGACCCCTGTCCTCGGCCTCCGGACCTTCACAACAGGCGCCTCCTTCTGGCCCCCATCCTAATCCTCGCTCCGTGAGGAGCCCTCGTTATTGCAACTCAGGAGCCATGCTGACAACCTCATGCTAACTTAATTACCTCTGTAAAGATCCCACATACAGTCACATCTGGGGTACTAGGGGTCAGAATTTCAACATGTGAATTTAGAGTGAACACAAGTCAGCCCCTAACACCCAGTAAACAAACAGAATGAGCTTGGAAAGCTTTTTCCCATCAAAGCCATGAATTTCTTCATCCAGTGGTTTGGTTAAATATTAATACAGATTGCCTGTCACGGTAATAAAATTTAAACCTGTGTTGAAAGTAGCCTGAACGAGGACACTGGAGTGTCTGTTGGGGCTTTAGAGAAATCTCACAGGTTTACCGAGCAAACCCACACCCGCTGCACAGCTTCAGAGCCGTGGACCTCATGGCTGGAGACAGCAGCCCCTTTCCCAGCTCCGAGGCAATGGCCACGCACTCCGTGTACTTTTGAATTTCCTTTGAGGCTTTTGTAGCACACACCATGAATGACCCTCACGTACACTGAGTGGAGCGTCATGAGCCCTCCTTGGAACTCATGCTAAGGACTGATGTTTTCTGACCTGTTTCTGAGGCTCCCATCCATAAAAGCCCGGTGGCCTTTCCTGGCTTTCTTCCATAGCCTAATTTCAAGTCAATACCAATTATTCCTTCTCTATCTTTCCTTCTAGTTAAAAAAAAAAATGTCGATACAAAGACCTTAAAATAGAACGTATTGATCTGCTTCTTCATTATGACTTCCGCTATAATGTCCATGGGGTAATTGACTTCAAAATGTCATCAGAATAAGGTGTGTGATAAACTTGTGTGCAGGTTATTTCTAACTTATTCCCTAGGAGAGGTTAGTGTCTGAAGAATTCTAATCAGGAACAGACTGGTTTTGAGACCGGCGTCTGCTTAAGCATTGAGCACCGTGCCCCCGGTGCACCAGGCCCAACAGCTCCTGGGAACGTGTGTGGCCCGGCGTTCTCACACATCCTTCCGGCCCCTGGAGCCTCCTGCTGTCTGCCTGCCTGCGGTGCTGGTCAGCTGCCAGTCAGAAGGGAGTAGGGCACAGATCGCAAGTGTCCTGAGTCACAAAAGCAGGTTGTATGGCTGTTCTTATGTCTGTCTGCTAATAAATATTTGTTCATTTAGTGGAATTGGTTTAATATTTGCTTCCTTCGTAATAAACATCTGCTATAGCCCCTGCACATCTCTAACTAGCCGAAATTATCAATATTTTTAAAAATTTAAAGTTGTCAATTGCTTAATGGTCACATGGCTTAGGAAAAGTAGCAACAGTATATCTAATTTAATTCTTTTTCTTGAAAGATGTGCTGCCTGGGTTCAACCCCTTCGTTTCCCTCCAATTTCCTTACTTTTAAAGTGTTATTTTGCCATAGCATTTTATTTTATTATGTATATTTTGTTGGAAAAAGGCAAAATATATATTAAAAAGAAAAAGCAAGCTATTTGCTCTATTTCTGTAATTGCTTGCTATGTCCTATTCCTGTTTCTTCTCCTTACCCTCATTAGGGATTGAGATCACTGAGGGCAGGAATGGGCTCTTTGATCTTTGCCTTCTTGTGACATAATCAAATAAATAATTGTGAATTCTGAAAATCCAACAAAATATTCAAACTGGATTTGCTAAACCTGTGCATGACCAGTGACATCAGAGCCCCACCTGGCTGCCCTTCATTTAATTTGCAGCCTTAGAGTTGCTGCATCCCAAACTCATGTTCGTTCTCATTGCAAAGTCTTAATCAGTGGGCTCCAAGGACAGCTTGAGGGATCCTGACATGAAGAGACCTATGGGCGCTTTAGTGTAGACGGAGAACTATTTGCAAAGGCTCAAAGTCTCTTCTGTTTATTTAAGAGTTTCTGTATCTGGTTTCAGACTCTCAGAGATATTACTCGTTGTATTAAAGGTTGTTTTATTAATCTGGCTATTCACCCAAGGCTGACGTCAGGATGGAACCCAGGTGCCCCACTTCCCCCTCGTCACCGCTTTCAGCTTCTAGCAGGAAGTCTGGTTTTACAGTCCTCTTGGGGTGAACCCTGCTGGAGTAGTCTTGAGCTCTACCATTCCCAGTCCCTCCAAGGATCACTCCTACCATCGCCCAGGTTTTACGTGGACTCTTTCTCAGAGAAAACAAAGTGATGAGGAGGAAAAAACAGCCCTACGGGTGCCACTCTGAAAGAAGCATGGAGGACATGAAATACAAACGTCATGAATGCTGCCAAATAGACTCCTGCCGGAAGAAGCCCAAGTTAGCCGCTTACCAGTAAACTATGCGTGTGCTCACCTAGTAATACCTCACATGTTTCTACACTTGGAGACTTTACAGCGAGAGAAATAGATGGAAAAACAGAAGCACAAACTGTCTTAGGTCTGTGCCTGCCCAGACACCACGGCCTCAGCAGCGAAGTGATGAGGGTTATGCGCTCTCCGGCCACCAGATGGCACTCTGCATGCAGCAAAAGCGGCAAAGTCCATCTGTACCAAAGTGAGGGGAAAAAAATAGAGCAATTTAATAAGTTCATAAGCAATATAAACTCACAAAGGCCGACACCTGCCCTTGTTAACTGTGCTCCTCCCAGATAAAGTGTGATATTCTTCAAGATTGCCTGGAAAACGAGGCCCAGATCATGGAAGTTTAACAAAACCTGTAGGGCTTCTTTGGTGGTAAAATACACAATGTCTTTCTGAAGGTCAGTCATGAGCCTTTGGTTCTATTAAAAACGCTGCACTTTGGAGGAAATGATGCTGGCCAATGGACTCACAAATAGCACACTCCGCCTGGTGTGGGCTTATTTTAAAAACAGATGTTGAGATTCAGTTATGATTTTGAGATTTAAACTAATATTTATTAAGTTCTTGCTATATGCAGAGCTATGCTTTGTGGCTTTAAGTTCATTCAGAGATGAGTAGGACCCAGCCCCTGTCCTCCAGGTGTCCACACAGTATGCAAGCAGTGTCACAGACACGCTGTTCCGAAGGCCAGGCAGCCTGTGACGGACAAGTCATTAGAGAGGAGATGCCAGGGTGGCTCGGAGAGGCCCCGTCCTCGGGGTGGCTGGAGAGGGGAATAGCTGGGAAGCCTTCTTGGAGAGATGCGGTTCCCACGCAAAGTGAGGGTTAGGTCAACACAGATGAGCTTAAGCAGACAGTCGCCTCACAGAGTGAGGACGGCCGGTGACTTGGAAATGACACGCCGTCGCGGAATGGGTGAGGAGGCAGGTGCGGACCACAGGCGAAGGCCGTGGGACAGGAC
Source organism: Smutsia gigantea (assembly GCA_032199065.1). NCBI lineage: Eukaryota > Metazoa > Chordata > Mammalia > Pholidota > Manidae > Smutsia > Smutsia gigantea. The sequence goes on from JAVSCE010001965.1 coordinate 21,044, forward strand.
TGTGCCGTAGAGAGCCACAGACAGTTCCTGAGTGGGACAGTCCTGTGATCGGGTTTCAGGAAGGGCCCTCGGGCCGCAGAGGGTGGACAGCAGGCAGGAGGAACTGAAAGGGGGAGGAGGCTGAAGATACTCCAACCCATGTGACAGTTACATTTTAACCTCTTTTTTTCCTGACTTTCATTAATTTTTCCATGTATTCCTGGTGCCTTTTTCCTTGCTATAAAGTAAATTCTAAATGTTACATCTACAAGGCCACAGAGCCCACTGAGAGCTGAGAGAGCGTTCCAGCAGAAGCGTTTCCCTAGACAAAATCGGAGAGCAGTGTTTGACAAAAGCATTTTTTCCCTGACTTGTGAATTTATTTATATAAAAAGTCTTACAAAATTAATCAACCAAAACAACATTGGGCATTCATTCAATGAGTCCCTTACATTTAAAAACAATAAAGGTACTGAAATCAGACAATTCCAGGAAACTGTTGACATACACTCGTTCCCATCACAGTCTGGTTTCACTTTGGTCTCCCTCACGGAACTGTAGGCTCCCTGAGCCAAGAGCATTGTCTCCATTCATTCTTGTGTCCTTGGCATATAACACAGCATTTTACAGAAGCTGACAGAGAGGGAGAAGATGCACGAACACAGCATCGTCAGGTTTCTGTGGTTAAAAAGATAGGTGGGGACTCATGCTTTTCTAAGGAATCGGCTTTTTCACCCAGGAGTTTCCCTGGCAAATGAAGAGAATACATTCCCACAGAATCGAGATTGTTCTCAGAAAGGGCGGTGTTATCCACTCTGTGGTCGCTGCCGCAGGATTGAAAGTCTTAAAAATGAGAAAAACCGGTTTAGGGATCCACCCATCCTATCCGCAGACAAAAGCTGGGATGTTTTAGAAATACAGACAGTGACTGAAGGCAAGTCGTGCCCTCCCCCCTCCCACACCCCAGGAACTCTTGCCCATAAGTACAAACCGGGGGGTCAGTAAAGAAGCAGGTTAAACTAAGAGAACCACACAGAGGCAGACGGAAGGGAGGGAAACCATCTCTCCAGTCTTGTTTCCCAACTCTGACGTGGCCCTGGTAACAGGGACAGCGGACATCTGCTGTCTCTGCATCCTAGGGTAACCCCAGTGACCCGCCCAAAGGTCATCGGCTTCCACAGCCCAGCTTCCAAGATTTTATCTCAGGAGATTATCTTACCATTAGACAAGATGCAAGTATAAGAGTGTTCATTACAGTGCTGTTTATCGTACAAAATTGTAAATAGCAGGTTACTGGCCGAGTTCGTTAAGAATCAGCTCTGAGCCGTGCTACAGGCAGATTAAGGACATGCTCTCAATTTGTAGGAGGTGGCGCTCCTAAATTTCTTCCAGTAATTGCAAGGGTGCAAAGGAACATGGAATAGATTTTCCCACCACCCCATCTGACCTTCCCAACAGTGGGTGTCAGCTACTGCAGGCTTAGCGGCCCATTTCCCAGACCCGCCAACAGGGGGCTCAGAGGGAAGCTTCAGATGCCGTGACTCCCTCCCCACTCGGCGCCCTCACCCTGTAACCACAGGCAGGCTTTAAGAGAGGAAACTCACTTGGAACAGTGCTTCAGGACCAGAGGGAGACACTGACGGGGTGCAGTGGTGGGATAAGAGCAGCCAATGTTGGCTGGGGCTTGCTGGGAGCAGGGGCTTCTCTAGCTAAGCATGTATCTGATTCCATCCTCACTGCAGACCCTACGGTCTCCCACGTCGTGGACAAGTCAGCTGAGATCAGGCCTGTACGCAATGTGTGCAGCAGGGCCATCTCTCTCGCACCTTCTACATCACCAGACGTTCAGCCCTGGCTAAAGAAATGAAGAAAGAAAAGGGATGTTTCAGGATGGCAAAAGCCGTTTATGGCCTCCTCCACTGTTTGGGTTTGTCGGACAGAGAGGGGCTCTTTGAAAACAATTTAAGTGCCAAAGACATAGAAGAGAGGTTTTTTACTAAATACCCTGAACTATTTTTCATTACGACAAACAAAAGCCCAGGGTAGAAATTTCCATTCACCTGTGCTCTCTGATCAGCTGATCTTCTTTAGCCATCACTTAGCAACCAGTAATAAATGCAGATTGGCAAAGCTGGGCTGTTAGCATTCCTCTTTAGTCAAAAGATCAGAGTTATTACCCTGAGGCCTGCGGGGCTAAAGGTCATGCAAAGTTGTTCTCTGTTTGGTTTTGTCCTTCAGCACAAAATGAGTTTTCTTTGTTTGGTTTGAAAGAGACCAGATTCTGGCCTGTGGGGAGGGTGGCCCGGTGTCCCTGGGAGACCACGAGCCTGCGCTCAGCCTCCACAGCGTCCCCCCAGCCCGTGATGACGAAGACCGTCCGGGAAATGCTTTGAAGTCCATAAAACATTATCCAGGCTCGCTTTCCCCAGCAGAGAAGGCAGCGATCATTTGCAGTAAGTGAAGAAAACACATTCACACATTCAACAAGGGCCCAGAGAGGCTTGGGAGGTCAGCTCGCCCCGCCACCTGCCAGAGGCGCCTCCTGACCCGTGAAAATAGGGCAGGTGGGGGGGTGGGGGGGGCATCTGTTCTCTGTTACCTACTGGGCCAGGAAGTTCTACCTTATGTATCAGCACAGGAATCCTTCCTGTGGGTTTTCTCGCTCATCTCTCCATAATGGAGGCGTCTATCTTTACGACTTTTCTGAGATTTTTATTAACTTGCCATGGATCATGAATTCACATGGCCCTTTCTCTTCTCCAGTTTGTTTTTAAATCAGTCATTAGAGAGGCACTTGTGGGCCTGACACTAGGCTAAGCCCTGGACCTGCAAAAATCCTTAGAAGGAGTCCTTGCTGGCAAGGAGCTTATGGCCCCTGGGGTGAGGAGATGTTTAAAGACATAATGGGAACAGACTGTGTTTTGTGAAGTTCAGGAGCTCCCCATTTTTGAGATTTTGCATTTTAATGATCATCCATTCAAAACTACCTTAATTTTTCCATTTCAGTGTTTCAGCTATATTTTTATCACTAAAATTCACTTATTTCTTTATTTCCACTGGGAGAGGAAGAAGCATGGCTGGGGGGCTGGGGCAGCAACAGCAGAAAGGGGCAGACCACCGAGGGGCAGGAGGGGATGAAAAGGACACCAGACTGTTCCCTTATACCTACATGGAGTGGAAGTAATTTCATTTATTTCCTGGATTCAAGGTACCCCAAATTATAAGATGCTCATTGCTTTAATAAGTGAACGAAAAGGCCAAAAGTGGGACTGAGTACAATAAATATATACATCCTCTATTCCAGAAATCCAAGGGGCAGTGTGGGGGGTGCATCGTAAGGTAACAGAGTGATGCGTTTCTAATTAATTTCCAGCAGTTGACAGCTAGTGATGGTGACGAATGTGGCTCATGATGACCGCAGTGTACCAGGGCCTGCCAGGCGCCGGGCGCTGCGCAGTGGCCTTGCACGAGCATTACCACGGTCCTCATCTAACACCTGGGGAAACTGAGGCTCAGTGAAAGAACCTGCCTTCGACTTTAGACCCAGGATTTAAACTCAGGAGGCTGACTCACAAAGCCACGACTGTTCAGTCTCTTCAGTTCCCTCCACTTTCCCCCAGGCCATGGGGCTTGGGAAACGTGAAGCTGATGTGAAAATCCCTTTTATAGACTGTCAGGTGGCAGCCGGCACATGACGGGTCCCCTGATAAGCGGTACAGTTCTCAGCTGATCCGTTCCACTGGTGACCCCGGCACTTCCCCCATGCCTTCCTTCTTCCTTAGCAGAGGATGCTCAGCTGGGCCCTGCCAGCTCCCACTGCCTCACGACTGCAGCAGGAAACGGGGCCAGGAGAGGAAGCCCCAGCTTCCTGCTCACTTCACAGCAGGGTTTTGAGGATGGTTCAGGTGTGTCCACATGGCTCCTCGCCAGGACGGGCGGCAGTCAGGAAAGCTGATTGGGATGTGAAACAGCAGTGCGCTTGGCTTCGTGGCTTCTGAACAAGGCCGTGATGACCCCAGGGCATTCCAGCTCTGGCCGGCACTGCCATGCACCTGGGACTGGCCACGAGAGCCAGGCGCAGCCCCTGGAGCCAGGGCCAGGGCTGTGGCAAGGGGGAGAGTCCCAGGAAAGCTTTTCTCCGAGAAATGGAAACGCCTTTCTTCCACTGAGGCTGCTGCTGTAGTAATCACCTTGGGGACAGCTGTGGTGGCCACCCTGAGGGCCCGCAGGGAGAGCCCAGAGAGTCCCAGAGAAGCTGGACCCAGATCCGGGACGCCTGCTGAGCGCTTGCGGTTCCAGCATCCCTTACATGCAGGCTGACACTTAAGTTTGATACACTTTTAACAGCACCAGTTTGGTAACGAAATCACTGTCCTTCCACAGCCCCTTAACTTAGCTCGGATATCCCAGCAGGCTACCCAGAGGCCACCCACAAATCTCAGTGGCTGGCACTGGACCTTCGCCGTGCATTCAGAGTGCCTCTCGCTCTGTCAGATTCCACCAGCCGGTGCTTCCACGCTGATCAGGCCCTGAAGGTGTGAATGTGACCTGACCTTTGCTCTCCTTCAGTAGAACACTTCGGTTTTCTGCCCCATGCGGCCTCGTACCCCAATCACGTCACAGCCCAGACCTGACCCTGCCAGACGGGCCCCTCCCATGCCCCCCACGCCATCCCACCCACTCCTCCTGCAGGCAGAGAAAGGACAAATGGGGGACACATGGGGTCCTGTCCAGATGACTGTGGGGAGTGAAGCCTCAGAGGGGGGTTTCTAGGTCTACAATATACTTTCCCCTCTGAGAGTCCTTAGATGTATATGCATCATAAAAGGGAGAATCTTGAAAAGCAGGTACATAAGAAATGAATGCCCGGAGAAAGTGCATAAGTACACTTCACAATAAAAGTAAACAGGGCCAGGTGCATCAGTTGTGTTAGTCATCCTTCTCAGCTGGGGACCTCAGTCTTGGCTAAAGCTCGGGCTTCAGTGCGCTTGCACACAAATTACTCTGACAGCCTGACCTCGGAGGAGAAGAGCAGGGCTGGCCCTCGAACACTCCCTGGCCCTGCACCTGCCTGCACGTGGGCCTCTGCAGGGAGGGCGGCCGAGACTTGCAGCTCCGCCTTGGCCCCGGGAATCCGCGCATGCTGCTCTGCCCTGAACCAAAAAGAAATCCTGCCGGTGCAAGAACAGGGCTGGACCTCCAGGGTGTCATGCTAAGTGAAATAGGGCAGAGACAAACACCACGTGATTCCACTTACATGTAGCATCTGGAAAACATAACAAAACAGAAATAGGCTCATTAACACCAAGCACGGGCGGCTGGTTCCTATGGGGTGGGGAGGCAGGTGAAACAGGTGAGGGGAGAGAGGGGCACACGCTTCAAATTATAAAATGATTTAGTCACAGGGATAGGATTACAGCACAGGGAAAATGCTAATAATGGTGTAAACGCCTTGGTGATAGATGGTAACTGCACTTACCATGGTGAGCGTTTGCTAATGTATGTAACTGATGGGTCACTAGGTGTTCATCTGAAATGAGTATGATGTTGTTTATAAGCTATAATGCAATAAAAAGTGTTTAAAATGATAAAAATAAATCAAGCGGCTCAGAGAGCTGCCCCTTCGCCTGGGCCCCACCACCACCCCATTTCTGATCGGGGCTCTTTATAATTGTTCCCAGGGGTTAGGCTGGACCTGGACGCCAAGCTTATACATGCAGCATGTATGTGAGCATCTTTCACACTCTGCTTATTAGAGTTTGTGTGTCATACCCGGGACTCTTTCGTTGGTAATGACGGAAAAAAGTGCACTTAATTTCTGATTTTTCTCACCTCATTTCTTTTCCTTATTTCCCATATTAGCAACTAAAGAAAGGGGTATTCTGATTTGATCACCCAAGAAAGTCATTCCCCAATGGCTGCAGGAACACATTTTTGTTTTCATTTAAAGTTGACTAAGATTATCAAAACAGAAGTAAAAAAGTAAAATAATAATGAAAATCCTAGTGGCTTGAAACAGAAGGCATTGCCATCACGAGGTTCCTGCAGGGGAGAGCTAGCCGGCAGGGTCTTTGGGACTGAAGCAAATGAAATCTAAACCTAGGTGAGAGGAAAAGAAACAGCTGTGTAGAAACAGGAGCAAATAGAACTCGGTGTTCTACAAGTCTCAGCCCTCCAGGAAAAGACAGGGATGGGACTGAGCCATGGGGGGGCTAGAAGCCCCCTTGCCTCATGATGGAACATTAAATTCATTAAAATTCACGTCTAATCCACATGTGGTATTTGTCCCCTGTGCCTCACCCCTACCATATACACACACATGCACACCATATGCACCCACTGCACACACACCTCATATAAACACACACACCACAGACACACATGCACGCACAGCAGTGCACTCGGTCTTTCCTAAGAGTCCTCACATTCGCTCTCCTAAGTGGGAGCTGTGCCCTGGACAACATTAGCTGTTGAAAAAATTGTTCATTCCTGAACCAGCTTTAGGAGAAGGGTGATGGGACTAAAAGTCACTAGGATCTTGCCTATGTCCAAAGTACCATGAATGGTGCACAAGTTCTAGAATCCTCCACGTGAGACCTTTCTTTGGGTTAAGGCTCTCAGGTCGCTCATTGTTTCTGAGAGTGTAAGTTCCCCTATGTCAACCAGCTCTGGGGGCCCGAGGGCACGCTGTCTGAACTTAGACCTGAGAGGTCCCGAGCCCCAGTTCCACCAGGGGTACGGTATCTGGTTGCTCCTCTGTAAAAATAAAGGAACATGCGCTCAAGGAAACCAGGAATCCCCTGTGCGATAGGTGAAGCAGACCAGATTGAAATAAACAAACGTAACTGGAGACATTAAGATTATTCTCTAAGCGAGCCCAGTCATCCTAGCTGCCAATGAAAACCCGTCTCTGCCATACAAAAACCTGCTCACAGGGACTTGGCAGTAACCGAGATGTCCATCGGCAGGTGGATGGGTAAAAACTCCACACATTGGAATGTTGTTCACCCGAAAGGAAATGAGCTATCATGGCCCACAAAGACACAGAGGAATTTTAAATGCATATTGCTAAGTGAAAGAACTCCGTCTGAGAAAGCTGTGTATTAGATGATTCTGACCCAGTGGCCTCCCGGAAAAGACAAAACTAGGGAGACAGGAAAAGGATCAGTGTTGCTAGAGGCCGGAGGGAGAGAGGGCTGAGAAGGCGGAGCAGAGTATCTTTAGGACATTCATCTAGTCTGTGACGCCACAGGGCAGGTACGTGTGAGTGCACATTGTCAAAACACGTTGAGTTGAACATCTGTACAGTGTCAAAACAGAGAAGACATAACCCAAAGAGTGAACCCGATGTAAGCTATGGACTTCAGGTAACGGTGATATATCAGCATTGGCTCCTCCGCTGTAACAAACATAACCCCACTGATGCAAAATGTTCACATAGGGGAAACTGGGAAGTAGTGAATTCAAGGGTGTGTACGGGAATTCTGTGTACTTTCCATTCCTTTCTCTGTAAACCTAAAAATGCTCTAAAAATGAAGTCATTAATTTTTTTAAACACTTTCTCAAAAACCATTCCCAGCTGTTTCTCCGTGGCTGTTTGTCCTGGGTTTAGTTAAGGACCTCTCCTGACCTCAAGGAACACATACATCCTCGTCCCGGAAAGGCGTCCCTGAGCCGCAAAAGATGGAGCCTGGAGTGTCTCTTCAACGCAGCCCTAGGTTCCTCACTGATGAAGGGAGTGGGACAGTGCGGTGCATCGCATCTGTGGCACGTAGATAAGAAGAGCTACTCTCCCCCAAGGCTGTTGTCAAGGCTAGAGGTGCAGTGCCCGGACTGGCGCGCCCTCTGTGGAGGCTGCTAGCTGTTACTGTCCGCGAGCTGCTGTCCCCGGTCCTTCAGTCTGTGAACTGGGAGGCTGTCCTGGGAACGGCCACGGTGCCGTCCAGGCCAGGCACCCTCGGTTTCTGCAACTCGGCAGCTGAAAAACAAGGTCTGGCTGAAGGAAGGCTGAGCATTGAAACTAGGTGTTAAGAGACGCTGGGACAGAGGCGTTTCCTGAGAGCATATCCTTCACGAAGCCGGCACTTTCCCGGCGTGTTTTCTCTGATCCGTACCGATCCCTGATGAAGGTGCTACTGTCTCTTCTACTCAAGAGGGATGGGAAACTCTTCTGCCCAGAGGGTGGGAGTGCAGGATCTGAACATAGCTGTCTGGCCCACGGCCAAGTCCTTTCCTCTACTCCGTGCTACCCTTTCCACCTCTGCGAGGCCACGGCTTGTCTGCTTGAGACAGGGGAAGCGTAGAAATACTGGGAACAGTTTAACAATATGATGTGACTACCTACAGAGACATTCTCTGCCAGAACAGAGCACAGTGCATCCTGCTAATGAAGGAGAGAAATCCCAGAGGTACATATAGACTCGAATATGCAAAAGGGTTCAGTCACAATGAAGCCGCAGCAAGAGAGCCGCAGAACGTGAGTCTGTTCTGCCTTCTTTGAAGAGTGTTTCCTAGCACCTCTCACTCCCCAGCCCCTGCTGATCCCGCAGCTCCCGTCCCAGGGGGAATAGCAAGCCAGGGTGAGAAGAGCGATGGCCCTCGGCTTCAGTGGTGGGACACGGCCCCTTCTGTGTGTACATCATTTCCCCCTGTTCACTGGCTTTCACTCACCCAGTGTGGTCCCCGCAGTGTAAGGCTTGAAATTGCAACCCTTACGCATCCAAGTCCAGACTATCCCTCTTAAAGGGAATCAGCCATTGTTGAAACCCGGGGATAATCCTCCAACCTCATTCACACCTTTTTTTACTGCAGCTTCCCCAGAAAGTCCGATCTCCAAATGCAGGGTACCAGCAAAGCAAAGTTGTTGGCGGCTTTGAGTGTCACATCTCGGCCAAGAAGCCCAGCACACAGGGTCCCCGTGCTCTCACACCCTCTCCCCTCCCAACAGGTACAGCCTGAGCACGCGGCCCCCAAAGAAGCAGGGAGGCCGCGCCCGGACTGGAGAAGACACCAGGGCGGCCACATTATGCGGCCCCTCCAGGAGCCCCCGGCGCTGCGGCCGGCTAGCTGCCTCCCGCTTTGGGAATTAAGCTCTGGTTTGGCTCCGAAAGCTGCTCGGGAACAGTGCCCAGAGCAATAACTACAGGGCAAAACCAGAGTGTGACTAGCAAGAGAGAGCCCAGGTGCGTTCCGGAGCCCGTGCCCCTGAGGGCCCTGCGCACTTAGCAGCGACCCTGTGGGCTCCAGCCCCGGGCGGTCCCTAGGGCCCCTCCTCTGGACCCCGCCTCACCCCAGTCTCTCTGCTGAGGCAGGGACGCACTGCAGCTGACTCAGTGCACCCCTGGGGAGGTCGCCTGCTCTGGGCCCCTCGTTCCCTGCTAGCGGTGCTCACAGGCCACAGGACAGACACGAAGCCAGTGGGACCAGTGGAGGGGGTGTGGGGTGGGCAGAGGGAAGCCGGGAGTGGGCTCCGGATGGGCAGCGAGGCATGGAGATTTCAAGACTGAGGGCCCATCTTCCTTCCTCTCCTCCTGTTCCCAGCTCTTCAGCTCTTACATGTCACTCCAGCCCCCACCAAAGCTCTTTCCCCCGCAGTCTTCCTTGTAATGCCGCAGCCCAACACTGGCGCCGCTCCTCTGCCCAAGCACATTGGGAGACTTCAGTGCGGACTGCCAGCCAGCCTCCAGTTCCAGGGGCCTAAACCTCATTCCTAACACATTCACCCAACACGGGATTTTAGCTGCTCGAGGATAAACTTAGGCTTGAAGTTCCCCTTGCAGCTGAGACCTGGTACTGTACTTCGCCACAAGACATGCACTGACTGGCTGCTGGATGCCCCTGCCTCCCCCCAGCAGCCCCGCACACCCAGCACGCCCCCCACCCAGCACGCCACCAGCCTGACCCCACCAGCACGCCTCCCCAGCGTGCCCCACCAACCTGACCCCACCAGCACATATCCCCCAAGCACCCCGCACCAACGTGCCACCAACACACCCCACTGTGCGCCTCCCCAGCGTGCCCCAGCTGGCCACAGCCGCCTCCCCAGCACCCCACACCCAGCGTGCCCCCACTAGCACACCCCCACAGCACCCTCCACCCAGCACCCCCCAGCACGCCTCCCCCAGCACCCCCACACCAACACACCCCATAGCCATTATCCCCAGCACACACCCACCAGCAGCCCCACCAGCACGCGTCCGACACCGCTGTGCGCCTCCCCCAGCACCCCACCCAGCACCTCCACCCAGCACCTCCAGCACCCCACACCAGCCGCCCCCAGCCAGCCGCCTCCCCAGCACACCACTGTGCCCTCCATGCCACGCCTCCCAGCACACCACCCGACAGCCACCTTGTAAGCTCCCCCAGCCACCCATACGCCCCCCACCAGCACTTATCTGACACCACCAGCCTTATCCACCAACCATTATCCCCAGCACCCCACACCCAGCCGTACTCCCCAGCGCCACACCCAGCCGCGCCTCCCCAGCGCCCCCATGACCAGCCCCCCACCAGCCATTACCATGACGCATATCTGACGCCATGACCCCACCCCATGATATTATAATAGCTCACAGCACCCCACCATGCCTCCCCAGCACCCCCCCACCCAGCACGCCTCCCCCAGCACCCCCACACCCAGCACACCTGTCACAGACACAGACACTGAGGCTCTGGCCAGATTCGCAAGAGCTGCCCCTTCAGGACCAAGTCGGTGACCCCAGGGACCTCACAGACATGGCACAGAGCCTGCTCCTCAGCCCAGCCATTGAAGGTGACACTTCATCCAGACACGGGTCACTATTTTTCAAACATGCGTGCACACGTTTGATTCATAAAATACAAAGTTATTTCAAGGTATTGCTGACTTTTTATTAACTTTTCATCCTACCTTTTTTTCTAAATAGGTAGATATTAGAAGTCCAGGTCTAGGAAATATTTTTACATTGAAAAAAAAATTCCTATGTCTATCAGAAAGGGTCGAAACCTCTGAGCCACACAGCACATGCTGAAGAGTCTCTCCTCCATCCTACAATGCACCGGACAACAAGCTGCTCACGGTGGCCCAGGGTCCAGATGCCCTAGATGTGGACTCAACCTGCCGCAGAGTTAGTTCCTTTAAACAGGTGCTTTTTGAGCTTGCCTGGGACAAAGTTTAGATGCTGCAGATGCAGCTGTTACCCCTGACCTATTCGCCAGGAGCTACGACCACACACAGTCTAGAGATGTGATTTGAATGGTTCTGCTTAGCCAACAAGGCCCAGTTCCAATCCCCCCCCGCCGCAGGGCTGACCACTCCATCCCATCCTTGCATGGGGAGGGAGGGAGACTCCCAAGCTCCACCGTGTTTCCCAGCATTAATAGAAGCAATAGGGCTCCTCTCCCTCCTTGACCTAATCCACTATCTTTATTTCCACCGACTATCTGGCACGGTTGCCACCAGCAGAGTGAGGCCCACGGAAATAAATGGGCATCACTTGAATGTCCTGAGAATTACATTTCCACGTGCTTCATAATCAAGAGGCAGCTACCAAGTTAATAAACCTCCAAATTCTGACAGGACTTCCTGATTTTATGATGTCAGTGTCTGCATTCCGGGCAAAAATGAAATGGGTCTTAAATTGTGCGGTGACCGCGTGGTCCTCACCTCCAAGTCTGGGGCCTGGGAACAGACAGCCATGGGCTTGCAATCTCTCTGGAGAGTATCTACAACAAACAGAGCAAAAGACTAAAGCGCTTCAACAAAATTTAGCAGCCTGACAACGTCTAGGAGCTGCTCTGTGCCGGTGAGCGCCCCGTGCTCCCTGCCCCTCACCGCGGGGGGCCCCTCACAGGCAGAGGCCGCTCTTTTCGCTCTTCAGCAGAGAAAGCCATGAACCCTCACAGGTTGTGTAAGAAAACCCAGGTAGAACATTTCACGTGTGGCCAACTGAGGCAGACAGAGCTTTCTGGACTCCGAGCCCATGCACGTTTTACTACGCTTTGTCGCCTCTGAAGAGAAACATGCCTTCTTGCCCAGCGGCCCTCACGGCCAGGTGGGTGTGGACATATTTGGGTATGGTCCTTGTTTAAGACAACGAAGAGATGCTTGGAAGGGTTAAAAAGTGGTGGTACCAAAAATTCAAACTGCCTCCTTCACACAAGAGACCCAGCCCAGGTTTTAAATCAACAGTCCCTCAACCTGCGTGGCTAAGACAGAGATTCCAAAAGCCAAATATGAGCAGATATGTCCCACCTGGTTACATGTACAAACCTGATTGAGAAATGGTCAGTGAGTCACCAGTTTGGAGCTCCGAGTACAGAGGCTGTTTCTAGCTGCTCACGTCTCTGGGTGGAGACTGTCAGGGAAGGACCCTGGGGGCTGGGCCTGATGCAAGACGGGACTGCTTGCCTGTCTCAAGAGCTGGCTTCAGCCCCACAGCACCCGTGGAATGGGGTAAGAGATTGCAAACTCCGCGGGCTGATAGTAATGGTGCCATTAGGAAGCTGCTAACCCCAGGCAGCCCAAGCAGGTCTCACCGTCAGGGTGACTTTGGAGCAGTTCTCAGGACTGGACAGCAGGGAGAAGGGCAAGGGGGATTATTCATGACTCAAATAAAGCTATGGGCATATTTATTTTGTTTTTTATGCAGATGTTTGTCCCAACCAAAAAACTGTAGTGTTGGCATGAATGTGCATTAGAAGAATATAAGCTCAGGTGTGTTCCAAGAGAGCTGCTTGGGCTCTCCGGGAGGCGAGGGGCATGGTTACCTCTCTAGGAACGGGCTCTTGCTCTCAGAGCGGCCTTGTTGCTCAGATTCCTTACACTGGGAGCACGATGCGGGGACGACCTCCTGAATCCCTAAGGAACCGTCTACCCACCAAGCCGCTGTCTGGCTCATTCTTCTGCCTGTTGAAATCTGGGTTGATCCCTGTTCATGCGCCAGTCTTCCTAAGCTATTCATATCTGCAGGTAGTTCTTTGTTAAAGAGACCTATGTTCAACAGAACTCATATGTCAGGTCATTTGCTTAGGGGCACAGGCGGCAACTGTGCGCCCGGCCGCGCCAGCCTGCACCGCCCAGAAGCTCAGCCCCGCTCACTGACGCCATGGGATTTGTATCGTCTTTACAGGTGCTCACGGGGCCTGAGAATGCTCTGACTCCATGTGTGTTCAACTGATTGAAGAGTTTATCTTAGGAAAAACTAAGGGCCAGTGTGGTTAGGTAGCTTGGCCAGGCACAGTCACCCAGTTAGGAAGTGGCAGAGCTGTTAAAGAAACCAGACAGTGGGTTTCATGGCCGACCCCTCTCCTGAGCATGAGTTGTTATCTAAGACAATGGTTTTCAAACTCCAGAGGGCATCAGAACCCCTGGTGAGCTTGTTAAAGCAGACTGTCGGACACCCCACCACACGCACACAGAGTCCCAGATTCAGCACCTCCGGTGTGGGTCTCAGGACTATAAATTTCTCACAAGCTCCCAGGAAATGTGGATGCTCTTGGTCGGGGACCAGCACGCCAAGAACCACTGAGCTAGGACGTGTGGTACAGAAAACATTGCTCCTCTGATCCCCAAAACACAAAATATTCATCTAAAAACTCAGAATAAAGCAAATTGTTCCAGTTTTCAAATTCGTTCTGGACTAAGTAAGTTAGGTGACATTATCCTCTAGGATACACGTTCTAAAAGCAAGTAAATGTCCCGAGGAAAGGCCTCCGTTCATCATGCTGACCGTGTGCGAAGGAGTTTGGGGGTTGAGTCTGGAGTCAAAGGTGAAGAAATGACTGTCCGGGCCAGTTCAGGCCAGACAGAGGCCCATGGAGAATAACCCAGGTGAGGGCGAGGGCAGGTGCAGGGGAGCGGGCTGAAACAGGGTACCGGCCAGGGGACTGGAGGCAGAGATGGGAGCTCAGACACCACCGGGCTCAAGCTGCACAGTCGAGAGCACGGGAAATGGCAGTTAGGTGCCTGAGCCTTGCAAAGAAACGCCGCCAGTCGGCCAGGAGGACAGGGTGGGTGCTGGTTCACCGAGAAGGCAAAACCTGGCTTCGGCTAGGTGCGACGAGGTGACTGCATATTCATTTCCTGACGGCCCTGTGGGCAGTTAGGGGCACTTCCTACCCGCCGGGCTGACAATAAGAGGGCATTACCTCTGCTCTCAAGGTGCCCCAGGAAAAGAAACTGCCGGTACCAACAGCTCTGAGGGGGCCCTGAGTGTTTGGGAGACGCCCGGAGGCGCAGCTGCCGCCTGGGAGAACCTCGGCTTCCGGCCTGCTCTGCTTTCCTCCGCAGCCGGACCTTCGTTCCCCCAGAGCTCCAGCCCGGCTTCGGGGTGTCGCTGTGGGTCTGCGGCCTCCCAGCAGGCTCAGGACTCCGAGCCTCGGTCTCCGGCTGGTTCCTCGCAAGCTTCCCCCCCCGCCGCCCATCCCCAGAGGCCGACTGGGCACTGTGCCTGCCCCCCCACCCCACCCCCCGGTCCCTCGGCCTCCAGGTGCCCAAACCCAGGTCCACTTTCTTTCATTCCAACTGTACGTGGGAATGATTTGATCCTCTGAACAGCCTCCGGACGTTGCGCTGGCTCTTCCGTCCTCTCTGAAACGCTGCCCCGAGGCGCGCCCTCCACGGGGGCTCTTTCGCACGTGAAAGGCCTCTGGGAAGCTCTGCCCAGCCGCCAGGCCGAGAGTGCGGGAGGAAGGGGTGCAGGGGCCCGGGGGTGGGTGGCGTGCATCTGTGCAAGGCTCCGCTGCCGGCTGGAGGAGCACCGCAGTAGATGAAGATGGACAGGAGCCAGGCTCGGCCGTCTCTGAAGGCCAGGCAGAGGGCACTGACTTATTGGGCAGGCCACCAGGAGGGAGAGAAAGCTTTTGAAAGACGTGTCGTGTCATCAGTGGTGTATGCATTAAGAAGATTCATTAGGCAATGGCTTGTTGAAGAGATTATATGGAAAACAGATGAGCAGTCAGGAGACCGACTAGGACGTACTTGCAAAAAGCTACGGGATCAGCAAGCAAGGTTTGAACTCGGTGGGCAGCTGTGGTAACAGAAAGCAAGAAATGGCGGAAATATTTTGGGAATAGAATTGAGATTACTTTTTAATTATGTGCCAAAAACAGGGAGAATTTCTGCCTAGCCCCTGCGGGTGTAGCCCTGACGCCCCAGGCGAGCATGAGGCCGCTTGGAGACAGGGACGGGGTACGCGGAGATGGTCAGGCGAGGCGGAAGTACAGGGATCAGATGTGGGCCTGTCGAGCGAGAGGCGCTGCTGGGGGGCCGAGGAGGCCGAGGGGCGGGGCCGGGGCGGGCGGAGGGGCGGGGCCGAGGCGGCGGGGGCGGCGCCCTGAGCGGAGGGGCCGGGCAGCTGAGGACAACCGGCAGAGCACTGCGGCTTCGGGGACGGGCGGGCAGCAGCCCAAGGACGGCGGGACGTGCGGCCTGGAGTGACGTGAGCTGATGTCCAGGCCTAAAGGAAGGAAAGAGGCGGGAGGAAGCGGGGAGAGGGCGGGGCCCCGGGTGATCCCAGGAGAGGGGGAATGAGTGGAGGCCAGGTCCGAGCAGGAGCCCCGCCGGGAAGATGGACGGAGGGGAGGGCGACCCGACGGAGTGATGCGAGGAGAATGGACGACTAGCTCGCAAGGAGCAGGCAGGCGCGGCAGGCGTGTAAGGGCGATCGGGCTGTAGTGAAGCGGACACGGAATCAGGGGAATGTGGTCGGTTTTCCCGCGGGCAAGCTCAGGCCCTCCCCGGGTGCTCCCCAGTCAGATGGTGAGGGCCAGCCAGGGCGCGGACATGGCGGAAGACGGAGGACATGCGGCTTCGGGGTGCCCGGCGAGGGGGACGCGGACAGGACCCCGCCCGGGAGAGACGGCCGGGAGGCAGGCGGGCTCCAGGGACTCGCGTGCCGCTGCAGGCAGCTCCAGACGAGCGCCGCTACGGGCAGAAAGCAGGCTCCAGTTAGGGTGGAGGGTAGACGGGGCGCGTGGGGCGCCAGTTACACGCCCAGGGGGGCTTGGGCTCAACAGGACTGGAGTTTTCTGGGACTCAGTGGATGGAACGGGCGGAGGGTGACCTACAGAGCAGTGAGCCCAGGGACCACAGGCCGGAAAGTGAGAGGACGCGGGGAGCTGGCGTCTGCGGGCTTGCAGGGCGCAGGGCTGAGGTGCAGCTTAACCCCTTCGGGTCAACGACTAGGTCTCCAGGTCTTGCCAGCTGGGGAAATCCAGCAGTCATCTCCACCTCTGAGCCATGAAGCACATCAACCTAAGAACGCCCCCTGTGTCACACCTCATGGTCCCCCCATCTAGAATGGCCCCCTCGAAGACACTGAGGGCCTTGTTTTAGGAAAGCGTGGCTGCTGCAGGGACATCTGACTGGAGTGGAACCTGCTTGGTCTCCTTAGTATCTGTCCTTAATTATTCAAATATCGCCCATTCCAAAACTGAGACGTTCCTCTTACTGAGCTGCTGTTTCAGTTCACTGCCTTATGTCTCTGTCAGAGACCCTCTCTCATCTTAAGTTCTCAAATGGAGAATCATGTTCACCCGTCCCTCCTCCTCGGCACCTGTGCCTCTGGCATCGCGTGTTGAACTAGGCCCTTCCTTCTAACCCAGAGCCGCCTGCCAGCACTGCAGAAGGGCTTTGGGCTGAGGTCAGTTCTCCAGGTCTTGCCCAACTGGCCCTCTCCCTGGGGGGCATTACCTGGGTGAATTCACCAGTTCACATTTCGACCAAGGTCCAAAGTCAACTGTGGAGCCACCATTTCATCTGAGATTTCAGAGATGGACTCTGGCTAGCCAAGCTCACAAACTCTCAAGTATAAATAAAAATTTCAGTGCAGGTAATAGTTCATAAGAGACCAATAGTCACAGAATTCAGAATGACTAACATATTCTCTATCTGCAGGGGAAGTCTTTGCAACGCTCTTTCCTACCCCAGTGAAAGTCCTGTCCACAGAACTATAAACAGCCAACACTACAACTTCCTCTTTATTTCCTTTTGCTGATAACCATTCCCAAGGATGTCTGCCAACCTCTTCCTTAGGTACGCTAGTCAGTTCCGTTAGATGACAGCCAAGCCATGATGGAGTAGAGGCCATTCTGTCTCTGCCCAAGTTCTTAGTCTCCTTGTGCACAAAATTAAACACAGACAATTACCAAGGAAATCAGTGACATGAAAATGATACCATTAAAATATTTTTCACCAAGGACGGACTAATAGTTACCAAAGGGAAAGGGACTGGGGAAGATGGGCGGGAAGGGAGGGATAAGAGGGAAAAAGGGGCATTATGATTAGCAGACGTAATGTTGGGGGGCACGGGGAGGGCTGTACAACTCAGAGAAGACAAGTAGTGATTCTATGGCATCTCACTACGCTGATGGACAGTGACTGTAATGGGGTTGGTGGGGGGGACCTGATGAAGGGGTAGTTTAATAACCATAATATTGCACATGTAATTGTAGATTGATGATAATAAAATAAATTATATTAATTAAAAAAATCAAATTAAAGCAAATAAATAAATAAAATACCCAGTAAATCCAAAAATATATATATTTTTCAAATTGGGATATAGTAATATGTGTGCATCCTTATTAATTACAAGGTATAGCACCAGGTCTAATAACTACCTTAATTTCAAAATAATGACGAGCATAAAGGATATTTTATGCTAGATGTGATACGAAACTAGATACAACATGAAAATATCTGCATTTCCACTGGTGACAAACTCCCAGCCACTGCTAATAACCATGTGCTTTGCCATCGACATGCACAGTGTAAGGAAATGCTAAATTGCTGTCAGATATTTGTGTACATAAGGATGTAATTTTCCCATGGATTTTCAGCTTCCCTGCATTTTACCCACAGACACCAACTGTTTGTAGACCCCAGGTCAAGAATCCTTATAAGGTGACTCGGTGTAGTTCTGTTTTTACCATTACATCCTGATTTCGTAGTGTGTTTCTCACATCGCAATTTCTAAGTTCTCGCACAACTCTCTCCAGCCCACCCATAAATTATAAGGCATGTTCTCTACCCTCTCAAGAACATTGCGTCTTACTTTTAAAATAGACATCATCACCAAAAACCGGGGTCAAATGAAGGATCCACCAAAGGGTTGAATGGATAAATAAACCGCGGTATAGCCATTCAAATGAACACCACTCAAAAATTAAAATGGAGCAACTAATGAAACATGCAATAGCATGGATGAATTTCCAAAGAATTGTGTCAACTGAAAGAAGCCAGAATCAAAAAAATAGTGTGTGATTCCTTTCATACAACATCACAGGGCAGGCTGAACTCCAGGGACAGAAAGCAGATCGGTGGCTGCCAGTGGTGGGGGTCAGGGGAGGAAATTCACTGCAAAAGAGGGCGACCAAGCTTTTTTGGGTGGAAATATTCTAACTCTGTGTTCTGGGTAGTTGTGTATTTTTGTCAAAATTCATGTAACTGGACACTTAAAAAAGAATTTTTTTCTCTGTAAAGGATAGTGCAGTACATCTTTTCAAACCATGAAAAAATATATGTGGACCTTAACATAATAAAAATCATACTTTTCCTAGCTGTTCATAAGGAACTACATGTGAGCACATAGACTCAAGGATCTGCCGTAACTCCAGGAGGACAGGGGTGCAGGTAACACTGGCCTGGACCCTGGAGACCAGACAACTACATCACTAGCTTCTTAAATGGCCCCTCAGCCTGCAGATTTTCCTCCTTCAGGCAGTATCTTTGTCCCACTCCATCTTCCCAGTTTCCATCGTGCCACTCTATCACCCAGAACTCTCACTAAACCCTTTGTATAGACTTGTTAGTGGAGGGAGATTTGAAGGTCATGAATTCCCATCCCCAGCCCACTGTGGAGCCCCATCCGCAGGACTTCTGACCCACACCAGTGAGCCTTCCCAAGGACACCCTAGTGTCAGTGGGCTCACTGACCCCGTGAGGCAGATCACGTGTCATTCCTGTACGTGTGGGAAACGTGGGGAAGCATCCAGGACCCTCTCGGGTCCACCTGCCGTCAGACCTCAGGCTCTGGAATTCCTCCTGACCTGCTGGCTCTGTCGTCTCCACTACTCGCCTGCTGCCCATCCTGGTCTTAACCTCTCTTTCTAGCCTTTAAAAGTGACGCTTCTGTGACATTTTATACTCGGTTCCTAACTGTGGGTTTCAGAATTTCCTCCATTCGGTGCACCCACAGGACGCTTGCCACTGACTTCCGAGGGGGAGAAAGCGCGCTCTGTGGGGAGGGAGGAGGCTTTCCAGGCCCTCCTACAGTCTGGCTGAAATCGTCTCAGAAAATTAGCCAAGTCCCTTTGCTCTAATTCCTTGCTTATTCAGCAACCACTGGACTATTAATTAAATTGGTATTATGGTTTTAAAATTAGTCTTTTATGACTTGCTTACCATTTATCAAACCCCTAGGGCTTATTCACCTCAAGGGCACTGACAAAATTGAATTTTTAGCCTGCAAAGATCCAGAGCCCCAAAGTACGGTCACCCCCACCTCCAGCCCTCACGAGACCCGGTCCAAGCACTCAGCCGGCCCACTCTCCGCCCTGGCTGACCAGCTCACCTGCAATACCATTAGTGGGCATGGCAGGGTCAGTAGATCATTGGTCAGCAGCTGACATGCACCCTCAGCAAGTAAGTGAAGGACAGTTCATCTAGGATATTTTAAAAAATTAGTAAGTAAACCTGTCCATTACAAGGAAGAGGGCAAAAGATCCTTAAAGTAAAAGCAGGCTTGAGTCGCCCATTAGCCACTGCACGTTCTGGGGAAGGAGGAGGTGCGACACCACCAAAGTTACCTTTTTTAATCCCAATTAAACATCCAGGCAGTAGCCGGGTGGCCAGACTGTGAAGAAAAACAACACATAGCTAAGAAAAGCCATGAACGGATCGTGTGAACGCTTCACTAATGCACGTCTTGTTTTCTGGCTACTGCGGCGGCCGGTCGCCACGGAGCACGGGTGCTTCAGCGACCACTCGGGACTCCGGGGGTGTGGGGACCCGTGCCCTCATGCAGCCCTCGCGGCGAGTGCCCTGTAACCATCTTTCTGAAAGAGCTTTCCCAACTCAGGTAAACACAAGAAAGGCAGGCCCTCTTACCTTTGCGTGGATATGCTTATCCATATAAACCTCTCTCTTCATAAACTGCCTCTCAGGCAGGTGACAGTGGGCGTTTCTTGTGTTCATACAACCGTGCCTTCGACCAAGAATGCCTTCCTGCTCCCTTTTTTGCTTTTCCCCTCCACCTCGGGCTTGCTCTTCTCTCACCTAAACCCTGTGAACTTCTCCTGGAACTTTCCCACTGGCTTCACACTGTCTGCATTTGATCTTCAGGTCTCTGCCAAAGTGTTCTTTTGTGTTACTCAAATTCAAACTCTATTTCCAGATCAGTGACAGCTCAGAAGGCAAACAAGTCAAAGTGGCCAAGGGATTGGAATTGGAGGGCACCCTAATACAGGACTAATAACAGAATAACTATCAAATGTTGTCAATAGGTTGGAGTGGGGGGGTGGAGCTCATAGGATGAGATGGTCCAACGTCTGCTGGGTTCCCATATTTGCTTACCATTCATATATGATAATCACAATGAACTATCACGTCACACCTGTTATAATGGCTCTCATCAAAAAGAAAAGAGGTAAGTGTTGGCAGAGATGTGGAGAAAAGAGAGCCCTCGCTGGTGGGACTGTAAATTGGTGCAGCCCCTACGGAGAACAGTATGGAGGTTCCTCAAAAAATTAAAACTTCAACCGTCACGTGATCCAGCAATCTTACTTCTGGGTAAATAGCAAAGGAAGTGAAAACAGGGCATCAAACAGATACCTGTATTCCCATGTTCACTGCAACCTTACTCTCCATAGACAAGATGCAGAAACAATAAATATAAATATTTATACCACATAAATAGAAACATACCATATAAATACAATGGAATATCATTCAGCCATGAGAAAGAAGAAAATCCTCTCATGGCAACAGCATGGCTGAGCCCTGAGGGCATCACGCTGAGTGAAATAAGCTACAGAGAGAAAGACAAATACGACATGATACCACTTATGTGGAGAATTAAAAAAAAAAAAGCCAAACTCAGAAACAGAGAGTAGAAAAGTGATTGCCAGGCCTGGGTGACACAGGGAGAGGAATCACAGGGGACAGACTCAATTATGAGATGAGTAAGGTCTGAAGATCTACTGTAAGCAAAGTGACTGTAGTTGCTAACACTGATCACGTAACTAAATTTGCTGAGACAGTAGAGCTTAAACGTACACACACACACACGCAGATACATATGTGGGGTGAAGGTGTGCTAATTAGATGGCTGGAATCTTTTCACAATGTACACATATACATATCACCACAGTACACACTTCACAGATCATACAACTTTATTTGTCAAGTATACCTTAATAAAGCTGAAAAAGACAAAATTCATGAATGAGAACCTGCAATCCCAGGCTGCCGCTGGCACCTGGATATAGTATATTTGGCCGGTGGAATGGTTCTTTGAAAATTCTGAAATAGTTGCCAAAATTAAAAATTGAGACAATTGTGTAAATAACTTGCGTTCCCGGCTTCTCCTGAGAAATCAGGACAGACAGCAGCCCTGGGCCCAGATTCACACACAACAAACAGGGGGCCCTCGCCCTTAGGCGTTAGACTCCCAGGGCCCCTCTGGGGCGGAGGCCACGCTGCCATCCACCAGCTATTCTTCTGAAACACAGGCCCTGTTTCTCCCATCCGGGTACCCCCTGGCTCCTGGCAAGTACGAGTTCGCCACTGCTCATCTTCTGACAGCCGCTGAAACAGCGAGGGCAGCGCACGCTCTTTTTAACAAATAGTCTCACTTTGAATGAGGCCTCTTCACACACAGCTCGTGGAACCCTTACCACTCAGAACCTCCGCCTCTGGTGTGTTCCCATTGACCAGCGTTTCTCCTCGAAGGGGATGGTCAAGACACATGACCCAGACGGGCTCAGGCCAACCCGCAGGACACGGAGACGTACGTCCTCAGGAAAGCACTCCACTGCCGGGGCATTGGTGACTCTGCTCCTGTGGCCACCCCCTCACCGCAACACGACGCGCTCCGACCTGAAGCCACCACATAGCGTCACCATATATCACCAGCTTACGCTTTATCAGTATTACAGGAGACATTTCTAGGCTTCAACAGCATTAAATGCATGGATGGAAGATTTGCTTGGGATATGAGAGAATTTTTAAATGATTAGAATTCGTAGTCAGAAGACAGGTTCCCCACCCAAGCTCTGAGCAATGGGCAATAGTCCAGAGAAAACCACATGACAGTGTACCAGAGATGTTAGAGAAAGGATTTTCTCCCTAGCAGAGATGATGAACCAAATTATGTTATACTTGACACCAGAAGAGTGAATCACCGCTTCCAAAGCGCTTTTGTATCGTCTCATATTAAAAGTTATGAACACAGTCCTTTGAAGTAGAGACATAGGTATTTCTGTTTTACACATGTACAAGCTAAGTATCTGAGATATAAAATATAACTCAGAGAAGATCATCCCAGGAACCAGGCAGCAGAACTGGGAATTAGATGACTCGGCCACTTAGCTTCAAATTCAAAACTCTTTCCAGGTCTACTTCAGAGTCAGCTGCTAAGGCTCTCAGAGTCCATTCCAAGCTATGCTCTCACCTGGATTTGCTCACTGTTGCTTTTCTGCGGTCAACTCACTCTACCCAAGTCTTTGCCTACACATTTCCATGTTGCTGGAACACCTCCCTGGCTGTCCACTACACCCTGCAAGCCCTCATCCATCATGATCTCTTGTTTCTTCCAGACTGAATCTGTCAGCTATGTTCCCCAGCTCTCCATGCTCCAAACTGGACTCACCCTTGACATGATTTGTCCAGAATTTTTGTCTGTCTTCTCTGTGTCTTCTACATATTTGTCTCTATAAGGAGAAAACATGACTTAATTAATCCATGAACAAAACCACATTCACATATGTGCACACACATACGCCCAAGAGTTGGTACTTGATAATAAGTCATCATATGATTGTAATTCCTGGACTTGTAAACCACCAGGAGGAAGAGAACCTGCTGTCAAGGGTGGCTTCTGGTTTTCAAAGTCATCTCCACTTCCTCCCAGAAATTTTGATTCTCACTGAGATTTAAAACCCAGCCGGGTAGCCTAGTTTCTACACAGCCAATACAGAGGGGTCAGTAAAAAATATCTGGTTCTCCGAATTTCAGGATTTTCGATAACGGTTTGAAATATGTCATCATTCCTTGGGTTGAGATGAAACTTGTCTGGGAAGAATACAAAAATTGTGGAGAAACTGCTAACTAAGCAAAGCTTCCAAATGACTCTATTTGGCTAAAACATCCTTTTTAAAATGTAAGCCCTGCAAAGGGTGCTTTGTGGTGACTCACAGACATGTATCAGGGGCGGCGGTGTTTTCTAATACAGATGCGCTGTATTAACCCTGTACAGCTTGAAATAATTCAGTATGAAATAAATCACTACAGTGTGCATCTGTCATCTAAAATGAAAGACAAAATGTATAGAAAATGGAAAACATGGATAAAAATCAGTAGGGAAGGAAAAAAAAATCCCCAGAATGTTGCTGGATCCAAAGAATCCAGCTAAGCAGAGGCAGGAATCATTTCTACTGAGTTTTGTTTGTCTGATTGGTTTTGTTTTGGTGACCTCGCTGGTCAAGTGACCTGTTAAGAATAAGAATTATTTCATAGAGCTAATGTTCCGATGCTCTAATCTCTCTAGGCAAGGTTCATATTTGTATGGGTTACTTATTCTCCCTTTGTTGACTAAGTCAATAATCAGAATCAGCAGGTTTGGCGTCCCGCTGGCAGGAGTCCGCAGCCTGCTTGGGACAAATGTGCATAAAAGCCCCAGGCTGAGTCCCCCTCCCAGAGGCCCCCCAGCTCTCAGCAGGATGGCTTCTGCGGGCCTGCAGCTCCTTTGCCTTGCCGGACTGGTGTTTGTGTCCGAGGCTGGCCTGGCGGTGAGTGTTTGATTCCGTGAAATCCTTTTGTGTGTCTCCTACACACACTAGATGCAGAAGTGAGTCCCAGCATACCAGCCGGCCTTGTTCCTGGGACAGGGCACCGGGCAGCTGTCAGACGCCAGCCATTCGGGCTGCAGAAGGAGGGGCTCCGCGCGCCCCCACCCCCCAGGCCCCGGGCCGGCACTGGTGCCCCCCCCCTCCCCCGTGGCCCTGCTGCACTGGGGCTGCAGGCCTGGTGCTTCCCAGAACTTCCCTGCTGGATGGTAGAAAGGAAGATACAATGTTCATGAAGCGATTTAGGTTAACTTTTCAGAAACCCATCCTTTTACCAAGTTTGTTTCCCTTTAGCTAATCAAAATGTATTTGTTGTTTCATCTTTGAAAGGTGTGCCAGACAATATTCAGTCAGGTACCTAATTCTTAAGCGTTCTGGAAGAATGAGCTAATACAGTAAAATAGATGATAAAGTTGCCTGACATTATTTTAGGACGACGAGTAAGAGGGAATGGCTACAGCCACACTGAGATGCTCTAAGGAAAAGCTATGTGACCCTCCTGCACACCAGGTCTGGCAGGGACTCTGCTCAGTGGAAACTGCTCCTGGGGCTCTGCTCCACTAGCGTTCACTACCGAAGGCTCCAGGGGGTCCCCGCTGCCCAGACTTCGGGAACCATGGGGTCTGTGCCATCCAGGGCAGGGAAGCTCAGTCACTGTGGGGCTTGCGTTGCTGGAAACGGCACGGGCACGGACTTCCTGCCTCGGTCCCGGTTCCCAGCACTACAAATAGGAGACCCTTCCCTGGTCCTCTCTACACCCAGGGCGCTGGCGAGTCCAAGTGTCCGCTGATGGTCAAAGCCGTGGACGCCGTGCGAGGCAGCCCAGCGGTCGGCGTGGCCGTGCGCGTGTTTCAGCAGGCGGCCGACCTCAGCTGGGAGACGTTCGCCACTGGGTAAGGGGCATGCCCGTCGCAAGTGGGCTGCACACAGACAGGGCCAGGGGGCCCTGAGGGCAGGAGGGCAGGCAGCCAGGAGAAGAACCTCTGCCCACAGGGCGCGCCGCCAGCATGGGCCCCTCACCACTCCAAGGTGATGAAAACTGGACTCCACGCCCAGAAAAAGAAGCAGGTGCGTGCACATACACACACACAGTCACACACACATATGCGTGCACACATACACATACACAGCCACACACGCATACACACATACATACCATTACACACACATACACACATATGCATACACACAGTCACACACACATATGCACATTCACACATATATACATACACACACACACACATACACATACAGTCACACAGACATACACAGTCACAAAGTCACGCACACTCACACGTACACATACACACACACACACACACACACCCAGGCACACGCTCATGCAGCTGTAATTCCAGGGGCGTCACAGATTCCCTGGCGCCCTTGCGTAACACTCGGGCTGGAATTTAGGGAAGGCGTGCGGTTCGTGGCCATTCATGCGTGAAGGGGAAGGATCCACGGGGCGGCGCTGAGGGGTCCCTGTCTGTGGTTCATGCACACCGCAGGGTGCGGGGCCCCTGACCAGCCCTGGGAGGGCCCTCCTGCGGGGCTGAGGCTGCCGCGCTCAGGAAGGAAGGACACACAACCAGATACGGCAATTAAGTATTTTCTTTCTGTAAAAGAAGAAAAGTTGAATTGTGTTGGTCTGAGTCAGTGAAAACAACTTCCATCTTTATCTGTCTTAGGTTTTGCGGTTGGTTAGTGGAGAGCCATTTCTAACGTCAGCCTTGGGCTGGGTCTTGTTAGAGCCTCGCATTGCAGTAGGCAGTCCCCCGGGAGACCACGCACATAGATGAGGAAAGGGTCAGGAACGGCTTCCTCTTCGTGCTGCGGGGGGCCCCTGAGAGATAGCCTCACACCCTAGGGGCAAAGAGTGAGACCCCAGGGTCGCGGGGAGCGGCCGTCGGAGCCGCCGAGGCCGCTTCCTGGGCGCTCAGCCAAACACCAGCCGAGTCGCAGTGACTCTCTCGCGAGTGAAACATTATCTGGCTCTGTATCTTATTCTCATAAGAAAAAAACCTCCAACGCGCTTTTTGCAAACGTTTCTATAAATGTCCTGTCCATTATTTCAATTTCAAACAGTTATTAGAATTTTCCCATTCCCGACCTGGTTGAGAAAAAAAAAAAAAAATATATATATATATATATATATATATGTGTGTGTGTGTGTGTGTGTGTGTGTGTGTGTGTGTAGTTTTTTTTTCATATACACAAACTTTGTGTCTGTGTGTCTGTGTGTGTATGTGTGTGGTGTGACAGCATTATTCCCTTAATGCCTGATTTAATCTGGATTTTTGTACCTTCTAGGAAAACCAATGAATTAGGAGAACTCCATGGGCTCACCACGGATGAGAAATTTGTGGAGGGGATATACCGAGTAGAGCTGGACACTAAGTCCTACTGGAAGGCACTCGGCATCTCGCCGTTCCACGAATACGCAGAGGTGAGCGCACAGGCACGGGAGCGGGCTCTCCCCTCGGTGCTCAGTCCCAGGGAATGTGCTGTTTGCGCTCGCGCGCCCGTGGAAATGCCCTAAGAAAGCAGTGACACTGAGCGGTTCCCTTCCCAGTCCTGCAGTCAGACATGCGCAAAGCTGAAGAGCAAATATTTTTCTAGGTTTAATGAAAACTCATTTAGTAATGCGGCCTGAACCTACGAAACGCTCTTTATGGTCCTCATTCATTCCGCTGTGTGTCTGCATGTCACCGGGCTGGTAAGGGGGGCAACAGGGATGTTTGCCAACAGGGCCCAGGCTGTTGAATATTTGTTTGTTTGCTTGCAACCCACATAGGGGGTTATGTATCAAAAGGTAGGTGCATCATTTTACTTTCCTGAAATCTGAAAATTCTTCATTCCAAAACACATCTGGCTCCCAGAGGCTTGGATAAGTAATTTTGGGCAATGCATATAGAGACAGTAAATTCAAAATAATAATGGCAACACAATAGATAACATAAATTCAAAATAATAATGGCAACACAATAGATAACATAACATTTATCAAGCATATACCAAGTACCAGACACTGTTGTTTTTCTACTTAACCTGTTTAACCCTCATAAACACCGATTGCACTGGTCTAATTAGTATCCCCATTTTACAGATGAAGAAGTAAAGCACAGGGAAGTTAAATATCTTGCTAAAAGTCACAGGGCTAGTAAGGAGAGGAGCAGGAAAATTAGCCAACAGGGCCCAGGCTGGGTGTAGCCTTATGCTTCTTCTTATAAGAAGCCAAGCTAAAATCATAATAATAAAGCCCCACTTGTAACCTGGCTCACACTCCAGTCCCCTGCGTATGTGGTAGTAGGAGCCTAAGGTATACACGGGCCCAATCTCCCTGCCCCCTCCTTGTCTGGAACTCCTTAAGTCATTCAAAACAGATGGCTGTCATGGAAATAGAATCCAGACATGTTGGTCGGAGTTACAGATCAGCTAATTGCATCAAAAATAGCTTGGCATGAAAGGGGACCAGTCTCTCTGACTTAGTCATAGATGAGCCCGTGAATGACATACAATGGTTCCTTCTTAGTGTTGCCAGAGGAACTAGAGGGGCCTGTTTGGCTTCTGGGGCCCACAAGTCCCCAAGGGAGTCCCATCCGTGAAAGAGCAGACCTCTGGCTACTCCTCGGCCAGGCAGCAAGACGCAGCGCCTGGTCAGGGGGCAGGGGCAGGGTTTAGCTGACACCCACCGCGGGACATCTGCCTCTCTTCCATCCCTAGAACCTCCCTAGAGCCCTGTCCACCCTGGGTCAGCCTGATGAGACCACCTGAGACGATTCCTGTACCAGTCCTCTTCGTTAGGTGTTAGCTTCCTTGCTGGTCAGTCACTCCTTGAGCATTCGTTCGACAACCATTTTGGAAATAACAACTTCAATGTGTTGAACATTTTGCTGGATGCTAGAGATTCATAAGTGAAAACACACTCTTGCCTGGGCTTGGAAAGGATGGGACCGGTGTAGGCCATATCAGGCAGGGCCGTGAGCCCAGCTCGGAGCCTGAACGACTCCGGGGAATGAGAGCGAGCAAGGGGACAGGCTCTGCAACTTCCCTCAGTCAGACCAGGGGCCATCCTGACTGGCAATGTGAATTTGCAAAAAAGAAAGAGTCCTGATTATCCAGGCAGCAATGAAGGACAGCATGAGGCTCCGATGGCTTAGCTCGCTAGCATATTGATTTCTGCCTTTTGCACAAACTGCTCCAGAACATGAAATCATAAAATAAAAACAAGTGATTTGGCGCAGGACTCCCAGCGGTGTCTCTGTCTGTGACTCACGTTCGGGGCTCGGTCTGTGCTCTCTCCCAGGTGGTGTTCACGGCGAACGACTCCGGCCACCGCCACTACACCATCGCCGCGCTGCTCAGCCCCTACTCCTACTCCACCACGGCCCTCGTCAGCAGCCCCCAGAGCTGAGGAGCGGCCTCCGGGGACCGGAAGGACAGCCGACGGGATGTTGTGTGACCAATAGGATTCCATTTTTATTAGACTTTTATTAAAATTTATAAAGCTTTCACTTTATAAGCTACGTTAGAAACGTGGCAGAGACAATAAAACATTCCTATTAAGGCACTTCCCATTTCATCTGAACTTGCTTTTTTATTCCCTTCTTGAACTCTCAAAAAAAAAAATATCCAGATTTTACAGAGAAGCAAGGGAACTTTAAAAAGTCTCTGGTTGAACTTGGAAATGGGAACTTCCCAAGTCTTTTAGGCTAAGCACACATTCAATATAGCCCGCAGCCATTGAACACACACATTCTGAAAATGAGAGGGCTTTATTTTCCTCTAGCCTCCAGTGGATAGCAGGACAAATCCCAAGGGCTCCTCCTTTACTCTGTGCGTCCCCCTTAGTTCTGTACAGTCTCGAGAGCAGTACAGTTCTTCTGCAACAGACTGGCAGAGACTCAGGCCCTCTGGTCCAGGCCAGACCTACTGCGCCCACTGCCAGCTGAGAACCCACACACCCTCAGCTCACACTGACCCAGAGTTCATGCACTGAGAGACTGTTTTAGGTGCTCTGATCACAGAGCATAGATCCAGTGTCTGCACTGAAAACTCACATTCTTTCGAGTCGATAACTGTCCATGTGATCTGACAGAGGCTCTGGTACAAGGCACAGCCAGGGTAGAAAAGACAGAACAGCAAATAGCCTGGAGAATATATATGAATCTCCCATGTATATGGGAAATCAGAAGAAATCAAACAGCCTGAATGTTGGTTGTTTGTCAGGTAGAAAAGGGAGAAGGTGTCCTAGGCAGAGAGCAGGGTTTGCAAGGCCAGGCCAGGTGAAACAGCTGGCAGTGGCGGGAACAGAGAGCGCCTCAGACCCTTGAAACCCGAGGGCTGTTAGGTGGGCTTGACTGTGCTGCCCGCGGGACCCCCTAACTCCAGGGCCCAGCAAAGTCTCCCCTGACTCCTGCCAAATCTGAGGCAGATGTTCTTGGTCTGGGGGTTCTCAAAGATTTCCTCCAAGTGTTGACTCAGGCCCCAGTTCAATTTATTCTGCAGATTCAAGGGGCAGCTGGTCATAGGCTACAGGAAGGGACAAAGGTCTGAAGCGTCACACAGACTCCCATGGACACCCCCCTGGCCAAACCAGTTACATGGTCCCATTCAGATGCTCTGCGCTTTGCTGCCCCTGGCTGGGCCTTGTCTTCCACAGCAGCTCCACATTCTGAAAAAGCACTCCTCCGGGGGCACAGTAACCATCTCTGCCACACTTTGGCGGGTTGGGAGCAGTGGGAAACGGGGCTGGAGAGAAGCCTGACAAAAGGCCCTTGTTAGAGCTGTGAATTCATCTCACAGAGAACATGGACCCATTGACGGAAACCCTGCCGTCAGTCACGCCCCAGGGGGCTGGGGTGGGCTGGTCACTTCCCAGTGCATAATCTCTAACCAGGATTTTCCAGGAAAACCTGGGTCAGACCTAACGCCCAGGCCCAGGCATAATTTAGCAGACTTCCTATTTTTCTCTAAGGTCACATCTGAAATCTTGCCATGCTCTAGGGGGCTGCAGAAAGGGAGTGTGAAATTTGAGGAGTGGAATGTAGGTTTGGACTACTTAACATGTACTGAGTCTTCCCACAAACATATGTAGTGAAATCACCTATGTTTGATTTTATTCAATGAGTTAGCAAGTCCTTCTTGCATGTGTATCAGGTTAATCCGGGTCAAACTGACATTTTTCTAGATCCACTGGTCAAATATTGGTAATTTCATAAAATTCAATCTAATACAGTGATTATATTGATCACTGACCTATTTACAGAATGCTACATTTCCATTTGGCTGCTATTAAATAGCTATGGATTTTTATAACCCAAGCAGTTTGAAAATATGAATCTCCCATATAAACTCATATGTACGTGTATATGTATGTGTATATATCTGAGTGGAATTGGATTGGCCTGCCCCCGTTTCCTCTTGGTGTCAGCAAACTTGATCTTGTCTGCTGAATTCAGCTCCGCCTGACTTCCACTTTAATTCCACTTTCTCTTTCTGAATTTCACCTGCCTTCTGGAAGCTCCGTAGCATCTCGGCATAAGGTGGAATGGTCCCTCAGAGTCCCCTGTTCATGCTGTTTCCACTGAAATGATCCTTTTCTCCTTTTCTCTTGGCCATTTGGTGTTAGTGTCTTGGCTTATGCGCTTTCATGGCCACTGTTATTGGCTAAAGTGTGTCCCTTAAAGATACGCTGGAGTCCTAACCCCAGAACCCATGATTACGACATTATTGGGAAATAGTCTATTCAGTTGTAATCAGTAAAGATGAGGTCACTCGGGTGGGCTCTAATCCACATGACTGGTGTCCTTACAAAGGGAAAATTCAGATGCAGATGCACAGAGGGACGCCCTGGGCTGCCGGACAGAAGTGTGGTGCAAGCCAGGGACGGACCGCCATCAGCAGGCTCTCCCCCATCACAGGGAATGTGGCCCTGCTGCCACCGGGATTTGAGGCAATAAATTTGTGTTATTTTAAGCCCTCTGACTTGTGGTACTTTGTCATGGCAACACTGGGGAGGTGTTGAGCCTGTTGGATTCTTCCAGATTTTACCCTGGATTTTTACTCATTGAAATCTTTGCCATTCCATCGAAATTCACATTTAATATTTGTTTCGATTTCTTTTTTTACTTAGTGAGGCTGGACATATTATTTTTTGTTGACTGGCCCTGTGAAGCTCCTTTTTGAACTGTGTGTCCACACCACTTAGCCGTGTCGTGTGGGGGCCCACTGAGGTAACACTGAGTGATGAAAGCCCTGTGTGCATTAAAGATATTACAGGTTGTACTTGAAAAGTAGATGTGACACAGACAGGAATGGTTGGCCAAGCTGTAGAAAAGCCCAGCAGCTAAGAGACCTTGATCATCACAAAGAGGGGGGTGTGGGATGGGTGGGTTAGGAGGTGGGAGTGGGGTGGCCCATCCCAGTGACAGGGGGCGTGGACCAGGTGGGTTAGGAGGTGGGAGTGGGGTGGCCCATCCCAGTGACAGGGGGCGTGGGACGGGTGGGTTAGGAGGTGGCAGTGGGGTGGCCCATCCCAGTGACAGGGGGCGTGGGACGGGTGGGTTAGGAGGTGGCAGTGGGGTGGCCCATCCCAGTGACAGGGGGCGTGGGACGGGTGGGTTAGGAGGTGGCAGTGGGGTGGCCCATCCCAGTGACAGGGGGCGTGGAACAGGTGGCTTAGGAGCAGGTCACAGAGTCCCTGAGACCAGGCTTTCCAGGCTTTTTGGGATAGCAAAGCTGAGATGCAAAAGGCTTAGTAATGTGCCCACAGCCATGCAGAGAGCTTTGGAAAGCCCTGAAAGGCCGAGAAACAGATTGGCCACACAAGACCTCCAGTTCCCAGTTAATTTAGGTGGTGAGAAGCTGCTCACCCAAACCCTTAAGAAAGCCAGAAATGCCGGTAAGAAAATTCTGCCCATGAGCCACAGAACACAGAGACGGTGATTCTCATGCCCTGGCCTCGGCGGCCTCTGGGCTGCTGGCCTCTCCTCCCTGTCAGAATGCCCAGGAGAGAAACCACTGTGTTAATTCCACGCAGGCCTTCCTCACTCACGAGAAACACAGCAACTCGTACTTTCCTAAAGAAGAGGATCTTCATCATGTTTATCAGTTTCTTAGTGACGTCAAGAAGGAGGACGTGGCCCAAGATTTGATCTTGTGATGAGTGATTTTAGGAAGGGCAGTGTGGTGACGGATTCGACGTGTCAGCTAGGTTGGTCATGGGGCCCAGGTTCGGTCCATTTTTTGTGTGAAGGTTATTTTTAGACATGATTAACATTTTTTTTCTCCAGCTTTATTGAGACATAGCTGACACATAACATTGTGTAAGTTCAAGGTAAAACATGATTATACATCCATATACATACATATATATATGCATACATACACACAAACACAATAAGGTTAGTTAACACATTCACCACGTCACGTAGTTACCTGTGTGTGTGTGTGTGCGTGTAATGAGAACTTTTAAGACTTATGCTCTTAGCAACTTTCAAGTGTACAATACTATATTGTTAACTGTGGTCACCATGCTGTACCTTCCACCCCCAGGACTTATTCATCTTATAACTGAAAATGTGTTCTTTGATCATCTTAGACATGATTAAATGTTACATCAGTGGACTCTGAGTAGGCATGTTGCCCTCCATGATATGGGCTGGCCTCACCCGATCAGTCGATGGCCTTAACAGAAAAGACTGACGCAGCCAGAAGAAGGAAGAATTCTGCCTTCAGACACCAAACCGAGCCCAAAGCTCGTCTCTGGGTCTCCTGCGAATTTCAGAGTCGTCAGATCCCTCAACCACCCGAGCCAAGTCCCTAAAATACATCTTCCTCTCTCTAAAATAAGTCTCTCATATTTATATATATGGAAAGAGTGTCTATATAAAAAATATTCAAGTAAACATAATATCTGAATGAGACATTTATATGCAAGAACCTATTTCAAGATAATACATTTATGAACCTATATGCATTTATATGCCAGAAACTATTTCAGGATTACCTCTGTTTAAAGTTTCTCCTTTGCCATATAGTATACTGTCAGGAACCAGAGATCACCATGAAAATCAGTGGGATGTCCGGAGATATAAACCAGAATTCACATAAAATTATCAGTCTGGTTGCATATAGATGAATTGATTAGTACTTTTTTTTCTCCATTCAACTTCCCTGATATTTCAAGATGTTACATCACTAAAGCCAGAATAATCATTTCTGAGGTAAGACCAGCCATTCAGCACTTTGGGGGACACACAAGAGAAGAGATGGAAGAAATGCTGGACATGGGACTATTGTGCTCGTAGTGCTTGACTCAAAGATCAGAAGGCATGCAATGCTGCTGGACTATGTCTGAAAGTGGTCGTATGTCTCTAGCCATCCTCTCCTCTCCTCTCAGGGCCCAGGCGGCACTTGGGGATTCGAGGAGGCCGGGGCTGGCACTGAGGACCAGAGGGAAAGTAGCAGGGAAGAGACAACGAATGAAATGAATGGAGTTGTGTAAATCCCTGCTGTGGAAGGGGAGGCCTGGACATGGGTGCCTGTGCTCAGTACAGCTGGAGAGCACGGGGCAGAGCAGGGCCAGCAGGCTGGACAGTGGACACAACACGGAACACATTTTATCGTCTTCACCATTTTCGAGTGTACCTTAGATGTGTTAAGTATATTCACATTGTCATGAAACAGATCTCCAGAACATTTTCCTCATGCAATTTTGAAACTGTATATCCATTAAACAAAACTTTCCTTTCCTCCTCATCACAGCCCCCTGGCAACCACTGTTCCACTTTCTCTGTGAATGTGGCTCTGTGGATCCTCATATAAGTAGAATCATACAGTATTTGTCTTTTCACGACGAGTGTGACCCCATCTTAACTAATTGCATTCAAATGACCCTATTTTCGAATAAAGGCACATTCTGGGGTCCTGCAGGTCAGGACTTAAATATCGTTTTTTGCAGGGAGCACTTTCAACCCATACCACTTGCCTTTTGTGACCGGGACACTTTTGAAGAGGCCTATCAGTTTTTTGGTAGAATGACACTCAGTTTGGGTTGACCTGACATTTTTTCAGGATTGGAATGAGGTTATGCATTTTTCATAATGGAACCACAGAAATGAGGCCACATCCTTCCACCAGCTTGTGTCGTCAGTGTGACATATACTTTGCCCTGTTTTGGTGAACAGAAAGTCTCACCCAATGTGCTGGTGGGGTGGGGGCCTTGTGCACAAGGAAAGCACGCACAATGCTGCTGGCGGTGATGGTAAAGGCTGGGATTCAACCAGAAATGCAGTGAGGAGAACAGTGTCCATACGCTCCAGCCGAAATCCACCCAGAAGACAGCTGTGTTGCTGAACCAGTGGGTTTACTGCTCTTTCCAGTGAGAGAGAACACAGCCTGGGGGATGGGGGGTGAGGTGCGGGGTCTCCCTTAGGGGGTGCTAGAGAGAAACTGTCGTAGGGTTTGGGCTCCGGTCGAGTGATGGGGGGAGAGTCTAAGGAAGGGGGACTCCGTCTAGATTGGATGCTGGCAGAAAACGGGGACAAGTCTATGATTCATTGTCTCCATGGTTCATCTTTATCGAGAGCAGAGCAGCGCCGAGAAAGAACTGTAGTTGGTAAGGCAGAAGCGGGCGCTCCTGTCAGTGCGAGGGGAGGTCTGGTATTCTGTGGACGTCCCTGTGATTTTGTTCTCCCCACGCTTTGTCACGGCCACAGAGCAGCCCTGTTTGGCACTGAAGTTCCATGGGGGCGTCATGTCCCAGGGGCAGCACAGCCCAGCTGGGAGCTCCAGAGGAGCCCGCTGTACCGGGGCTGCTTCCCCGCTGCCCTCTTTCCCTCCAGGTGTAGCATGTTTAGGATTGAAGGCCAGCAGATACCGGTGCTAGCTTGCTTCGTCGCGGGCAGAGAAGAATTAGCAGGACCCACGAGCCTGGGGCATCCATCCTGGCCAGCAGACCGAATGGGCCGGCCAGCAACTGAGCTCGGAAATACGTGGTCAGCAATGGTGCGTTCAGTGTTAGCCACGCTGAGCTTGAAGCAATCAAGCCAGCTTTTCATCTCGTATCTTGGAGGGTGGCATTGTGTGCACACACATAGAAAACAGAAAGCACCACTGTTAAAATACCCCGGAGAATTTGGATGGCCCCTCAGATAAGGGCTCAGACCATTCATGCCTTCAACTGCCTTGTCCTCTGAGCAGCGCCTCTCAGGGATGTTTACTTCTCCCCAGACCCTCGGTTTCCCGGCCGCCCCTCCTCTTCACTGTGGATAGAGCGCCCTGTCCCCGAGCCCGTTACTTGTTCTTCCTGCCGCTCAGAATGCAAATGAGCTCAGAAGCAATTCCATTTCCCTCGCTCCCCATTCTCTGTGGGCTAGAACTGCCCCAGTTAATTTAAAGCCAAAGCAGATGGTGATTTATCCTTGGCAATCAACGCAAACGCCGAGGTCTGTCCTGGCACCGCTGTCAGCTAGCGAGGGGAGAGGGTGGGGGCAGCCTGCTCAAAAGAGCCCTGCAGTGTGGCACCTCCGCGGGGCTCCGCCACCACCCCTGCACCCCTGCCGTAGCGGCGCTGATGCCACCCCAGGAGGCCGCAGCTGTGAACCGGGGTAGGCCTGACGGGAGGGAACCGTGCAGCTGGCCCCGGGGCCCCGGGTGCCGCCTAGATGAGGACGCCCGCTGAGCCAAAGGGGCACCCCTCCACAGCCTCCCCGGGAAAGAGCATTCAGAAACTGTGCTGGAATGTATTTCAGAGTACCTGCAGAAGAGTCCTGAGCACAGAGGCAGGGCTCAATCCGTATCTGCTGGAGGGACAAATGAAAGGCTTGGCTCTGGGAGACCGGAGGTCTCACCAGGCTGTTTTTAGCTCCCCTACAGGCGGTGAGAGATGACACTGTGGATGCCGAGGTTCTTGTTTGCGGAGTCGAAGAATGAACTTAGCAAACGCGGAGTCGAAGAATGAACTTAGCAAACACCCAAGGTAGGAGAGCCAGGGAGAGGCTTTAATTTAGAGATACAGTGAGAGGACAGAGCTCCTGGCTCCTGCCAAGAGGGGACAAGAGAGCCAGGGGTGGTAAGTTGTTTAGAGGATTTATAGGCAGTTGAGGATTTTTGGGAACTGCTAAAGGGCTTAGGGTGTGGACTTGTACCACTTGCCCTGCCCCCAAGGTGGGCTGGGTTGTTGTCTGTTTGCTAGGGCTGTTTGCAGTGAAGTCACGGGTTATGCTAAGATACTCTCTTTATTTGCATAACACTCAAACATTCCAGGCCAGGTTGCTCCTGGCCTTTTGAGCTTTAACTGATCTCACTGAAGATGTCTATATTCCTAGTCTGGTATCTTTACCCTAGACCTTGACTTTGCATAATACTTAACACAGAGTTTCGATAGGGACTTCTTGGCACATTGTTACATTGCTCTGACTGTAAGTATCCTGCCTTGCTTTTTCTGGAGGCCCTCCCCCTACTCTGACTACATCCACGGTCCCCTGTCTCACTGTGATCTATGGATCTCCAAGAAACTACCAATTTTGGGGGAAACACGGAAAAACAGCTCCTGGCAGTAATTAGTTTAAAGACTGAGAGCCAGGTGCCGCATCCTGGACAGCTTCCAAGAACTTAGTCACCGAGAATGTTTAAAAATGGAAACAATCTATTCAAAGTTATTTCTGCCTAGGGCCCAGGCCAAAAGAACAAAAGGGTGGCTTCAGCTTCTGGCAAAGCAGGGCCCTTCCCAGGCCCCCCACCAGAGAAGCCTCCTGGGAGGGAGGCTGCCCCAGGTGGGCTCTGCAGGGCCAGCCTCCTGGGTGGGAAGAGACTGGCCACCCTCAGGAGTCAAGGCCCTGCCTGCTTGGGGCTCTTACCCAGGAAGGTAAATCCATGTATGCTCTGTACCGAACAGTCTGGCTACAGTGTAAGCATCCATTCCGTCCGTTCCTCCTTACCTTCCCCCTGTGTCCAGTCAGGCATGCACAGGGGCCTGAAACGGCCCAAAGAGAAACCCAGCGCTTCTCATACGGGGCAGAGAAAGACATGGCGCCTCCCTGGAGGATGCAGCGCAGGAAAACAGGTGATGAGCCGGGTGGAAGGAGATCAAGGTCAGTAAAGCCCCCTAGAGAGGACTCAGTTAACCAGTGAGAACTAGAAAGCCAGAAAAGACTCAGAGTCAAAGTTAATCAGTTAAAGCTCAAAAGGTCAGGAGCAACATGGCCTTGAATGTTTGAATATTCCCCAGATAAAGAGAAGTATCTGAGCACGGCCCATGTCTTCATTGTGTCAGTTAGATCACTGTAAGATTTACTCTAGCCTGCTGAAAGGCCCACCTGTAAACAGCCTAATAAAGACAGGGAGATGCCACCTTACAGCCAAAATTGCATTTTGAAAAAAAAAAAACAGGAAGTTTAAGAAAGTTTCTTAACATACTCTTTAACAAACAAATAACTGCCCACCTTGGAGGAAGGGGAGGCAGTCTTGACTGATAGGCTCCCAAACCAGGAAGCTGCTCTCCTGGGAGGGGAGCAGAGCAGTAAATGTCTTGTGTCAAGCTAATTTTGCAGAAGTACCTGGAGGACTGATAAGAAACTTGTCAAAGATACCTGAGACCACTTAACAAGTCCACACCCCCAGCCCTTTGTCACATTCCTGAAAAATCCTTCAAAGGGGGTACCCCCAACCTCTCAGGGTGCTCCTTTCTCTATGTAACTTTAAATAAAACTCACTCTGCTTCACTGCTGTGTCTCTGCCCTTCAATTCTTTGTCACGGCAGGGACAAGGACCAAGGAAAATACACGCCTCTCCCCCACCAGCGGCCGTTTGGCGAGGGCGGCTCTGGGTAACAATGCCAAGCAGCTGAGGTACAGTATTTCTCTCATTTTCACTGGCACTGCCCAATAGTTTCCTTTATTTTTTATGTGTCAGGTTTTTTTTTAATCAATTTTCCTTTAGAAAATGAACTATTTAGAACAATGACTTTTTAAAAATTACATATATGTTTTTAAAGTTCTTTAAAATAAACTTTTAATTTTAGGATAGCTCTAGATTTATTGGTTTGGTTACTTTGCTACTTGCGACCTAAAATGTCTCAACGATACAGATGTTTACTTCTCCCCAGACCCTCGGTTCATCTGACCCAGGCACCATTCATCTCCCCGGGGTAAGCTCAGAGAGTACAAAAAATCAGCAATGGCTCTGAAACAGGCTCTCTCATGCATGTTATTAAATTGGAAGGCTCAATCTTATGAACTATGGAGAATAAAACTGGTGGTTTCTTCATAAATAATTATTTTATTATACTTTCATTGGAAGGAATAATAATGTTCCAGAAACTAAAATTATAATAACCCTCAGTTGTACCTCAATAGAACATTTTTATTAGTAGAATACCATAAACATATTTATAGAAAGTTGCCACCTGTGAAATTGTTTTCATGCCTTATTTTATCATGAACAATTTCTCATACTTCCATGTACTCTATGTAATGTTTATTTTTTGAAAAATTAACTATCTTAAGTACTACAATTAATCAAACTTCCTTCATAACATGATATACTTAGTCTCAATTTTTTGGACTTGGAGTTAGGGCTGCAATGACGTCTTGATGAAGTGAGCGGCCTAACACCTCTAGGAATGTATGACTCCTGTGCTGAGGGGGCCTTGGGCTCACTGCCTGGGAAGGAGACCTGGCTCCAACATTACGAGCTGTTTGATCTTAGACAG
Organism: Smutsia gigantea; assembly: GCA_032199065.1. Taxonomy (NCBI): domain Eukaryota; kingdom Metazoa; phylum Chordata; class Mammalia; order Pholidota; family Manidae; genus Smutsia; species Smutsia gigantea. The sequence continues at coordinate 59,781 of JAVSCE010001965.1, forward strand.
ATTTCATATGCTTTCTTTGCCTTTTTTTTTTTTTCATTGTAAAATGGGAATAATCATAGCATCACCTTCAGAGGGTTATTTCAAAGACCAGTCGCCATAATGCATGTTAAGGGTGGTACATAGCAAGTTCTCAAGAACTGTATTATTATTTGGAGTAATATTAGAGTATGAGCGCATGAATGTAATAAATTTGGTGACACGATGCCTTCCCTGTTCTGCTTATTAAAAATATCATGCCAGTTTAACAGATATATCACATGATTGCTTTAATTTTTATTTCTGTGGTTACTAAGAATGAACATTTCTTCTGTATTTATTTTTTGATGTGTATTGTCTATTGTCTTTAATAATTTTTAAAGTCTGTCTAGTAGTCTAAAGGCTCCTGACAATCCATATAGGCGTATTAGCTTACTGTCATCCCTGTAACAAGTTACCACAAACTCTGTGGCTGAAAACAACCCAAATTTATTCTCTTAGAGGCCAGAAATGTAAAACCAAGGTGTTGACGGAGCAGAGTTCCCTCTCGGTCCCTGGCCTCAGGTGGCCCTCTCTGCCTTTTTAAGCTTCTAGAAGCCACTTCTTCTATGGACCCTTGTGATTACACTGGGTTACTCAAATAAGTCAGGATAATTTCTGTGTCCCAATATCCCTAAATTAATTGCAGCTGCAAAGTGCCTTGCACCAGTTACGGGAATTACCTCGTGGACACCTTTGCAGGCGGGGGCATTGTTCCAGCCAAAGCGCACAGGGACTGAGTCAGTCAGCTCCCGTCTGCTGGCTGGAAAGCAAGAAAGGAAGCGAGGAAGATGGAAAAAAGGAAGAGGGAGGGAGGAAAACAGAAGGGGAGGAAGAAAAGCAAGCCGGCACTGAGGTAAAAACATTCCCAGTGCCAGGGTAGCAGAACAGAAAAGGTTGTTCTGCTTGCTGGGGGCTGCAGGCCTGACAGAGGGGACCGAAGAGTTTCTCAGGGGCAAAGCAGGAGGCACCAGGCAAACTGCAGAGGCCCACAGCCTTGAGCTTACCTCACCTGTTCAGCGAAGGCAAGCGACTGGGTTTAGTTAGAAGCCAGGTACGTCATACCCGGTAGCAGGAGGCCGATGCCAAGAAGTGAAAGAGCGCGTGGGTCAGGGGAAGAAGCGGAAGGATGGGACCAGTTGTAAGCCCCGTTTTGTGGCTGGGGAACCTCGAGGCTGCTCGCTGGACAGCTTGTCCAGGGCAGGGGTGGTAAATTTCATTTATATTTCTTTTCGTTCTAATTGATATCTGATAAAGCAAATGGAAAGAGAAGGAAATGAACTAGATAGTTATAAACTTCCCCTCCTCATCTAAAAACCCTGAGGTGTCATGACCCCTTTTCACCTGCTCTCCTAATGGGATTGGTCATTGTAATACTTCAGCTCCTAGGCCTAGGGTAAAACATTACATTTACCACCAGGAAATGACTTACAGAAGTTTTTAAATAAGTAGCTACTAGAAATGATTATTAAAGTTTAGTCAGTAATTTCCTCCAACATACGCTAGTCAGACTGTTTCCTTACAGAAGTGCAGTAGGAAAGCCGTGCCAAACCCTTTGGAATGTAGGAGCCACACCCCTTCGGACCACACACTTGGAAGATTGATCCATGTTTGCTGTTTAGGGTTTTTTTTTTTTTAATTTTAATAAATTGTTGGACTTTGAGGTTAAAGTCTAGAGGCAGGAATCTGTTTCTAGAAAGGTCTTTACAAGGCCTGTGAGTTTCTGGTGCGTGTACAATCTCCCACCCACTCCCTGCTCCTCATCCCACTTCCGTAGGCCCTCAAACCTCCCTCAGCCACTTCCATTTTCTGACTTCTCTTGCAGGCACGGCGTTTACCTTCCTCTCTTCTGCCACTGGGCCTCTCTCCTGTGGCTTCGCGACCGACCCTTGCGGCGCCAGTGTGATGGGTTACACGGGAAGAGCTCACAAAGAACCTGGCTCACTGGAGGCGTGTGGTATCTGGAAGATTATTATCGATGGGCAGCTTTTTATAAACTGACACATTAGCCTATGAAATGTTCACTGACGTTTCAGGATAACTGTCCTGTTAAATGGTCTGTTAGGAGTTTCCAGAACCCTCTTCTCTGAAACAATCACAATTCATAACTCAGCCAGGGGAAGGGGAGGGCCAGGCATGAGACAAAATCCTCAGGTCCCCCTGAGGCTGTGGTGGCTGCAGAATGTCAGTCCATCGGGCTGGACAAGGTCGACCTGGGTGTGACTTCGCACCGGCCGCAAGGCCACACCAATGATTTAGTGTCTGCTGCGGTTTTTAGTCTCAGGTGCACTATAGAGTCATTTGGGAATATTTTGAAGAGTATCCGTACCTGGATCCCAACCAGACTGAATCAATTCTCTGGAGGTGCCCAAGTGTGACTATAGTTTAAAAAGCTCTCCAAGTAATTCTAATGTCAGCCAGCATTGAAGCCCACTAGCTAAGAGCGTCATGTCATTAACCGCGTCCGCACCCTGCAGAGCCCTGAGTCGGCTTCCCAGAGGCCCTGCTGAGGGCCGGCGCTCTGCAGCCCTGCTCCTGGCTACCCACAGCGCCTCCAGTCCGACTCAGACTAGCTGCGCCCTCCCCACCCGAGTCTACATTCGGTTGTTTTAGGGAAAAGTAGTTTTTTAAAAACCCAAAAGGATACAGCTGAAAGAATTTCACTTACCAAGTACTCACTGAACTCCCACTAGGAGTGTCCACTGACTTGAACGACCAGGGATTCACTTGGGATTCGCGGGCCTGTCACGGAACACAGTGCCTCGGTCCAGGAAGCCCTCGGGAACTGGGGCCCCCACCCACTTCTCCTGTGTCTGGCCTGCATGAGTCCCAGAAGGAGTCTTCATTCTCTCTACAGACAAGCTTCTCTGCTCACCTACCCACAGGGAAAGACGTCTGGGCTCAACCCCCACCCCACCCGCAAATAAACTGCCTGGGTCCCTGTGTGCCGGCCAACGCCCGAGACTCTGGGCAGCCTCGCCCATGGGCTGTGGCTGGGAAGTGCACAGGGTGTCCAGGCCCCCCCACTTTGAGGAGGGGTTACGGCAGGTTCTCCGGGCAATGCCCAGGGGCAGGGCTGCCAAGCCTACTGAAATGGCCACAGAAAGGTAGTGGTTTCCCTTGGCATGTGGACCATACAAAGTCGTGCCAAAAGAAAATGCACAGGAAAAGCAGGAAGGAAAGAAGACCATGTAAAACATGCACACACGGTATTCGGGACATGTACGGAGCGCAGGAGGCAGGACAAAGCAGGACTCGTCGGCCCTACACTTGCTAAGGTCTGTCATTAGTCAATGAAAGAGCAAACTCCTAAACAACTCTCGTTCTTCGTTCACAACATTTTTTAAATTTCTGTTTCAAATCGATTTTTGAGTTTGCTCTGAAAATTTTATTTGTTTTTCTGATCATAAAAACATTGACATGGTTCTAGTTGGCGACCACATAAAATCCCTGTGGCCCCGCCCCACTGCTCCTCTCCGTCCCACAGGCCACCATTGTTATTATTTTCTGGTTTGTGCTGCCAGCCACTTTTTTGTAAAAAAGAACCAAATACACACCTATTTATTCCCTTTCTTTCATTCACAAAAGGCCGCATTTTATATAGTGTATTGTCCTTATTTTCCCCACAGGGCGTTATTAGCCCAGACACCAGTGCTTATGAGTACCTGAAATTCATGCCCCCTCTTCTACATGGCTGCCAATCGCTCCATCAGGGCAGCGGGGGGCGGGTGCACCAGAGCCTGTTTAACCAGCTGCCTCTGCACAGATACCCATGTGCTTCCAGTCTTTTCCCACCCTAAATACCACCTCTACAAAAAAACTTGTACTATGTTGTTTTATACCTGTAGAAATGTATCCTTTCTCTCTCACTTTTTTTCTTGGTAAGTCTGTCTAGGGGGTTATCTATTTCATTTATTTTCTCAAAGAACCAGCTCTTGTTTTTGTTGATTTTTTTCTATTATTTTATTCTTCTCTATTTTACGTATCTCTGCTCTCATCTTTATTATGTCCCTCCTTCTACCTTTGGGCTTTATGTGCTCTTTTTCTGGTTTCTTTAGTTGTGAGATCAGACTTTATTTGGGATCTTCTTGTTCCTGAGGTGAGTCTGTATTGCCATGTGCTTCCCTCTTAGAACCACTTCTGTGGCATCGCACATATTTTGAATGGTTGAATGTTTGTTTTAATTTATCTCCATGTATTGCTTGATTTGTTTTAGTTTGTTCATGGATCTGTTGATTATTTGGGAGCATGTTGTTTAGCCTCTGTAGAAATGTCTTTAAGTAGATGTCTACAGAAAAGAATTCTGAGACAAAGGGTAAATGCCTTAATGACTCTGTTGGCTATTGCTAAATTCCCCTCCAAGGGGTTGTGACATTTTGTACCCTCTGTATGAGAGCATCTGGCTCTCCAGTCTCACCAATAGTGTTGGTGAAATAATGCGATTTTTGCCAATCTGACAGGTCAGATCGGTGCTTCGTTGTTCTTTAATCTGCTTCTCTCTTATTGTGAGTGGAGTTGATCATCTTCCAGATAGGACCCTTTACGTCTTTTCTAATAAAGTTTTTTATTTTGAGGAAATCGTAGACTTGTGTGCAGCTGTAAGTAACACAGAGAGAGCCCCGTGCCCCGTGCACCCGGTCCTCGTCCCCATGGTGAAGTCAGAGGCAATGTCACAGCCGCTGCATTGACATCAGTCAGTCAACAGACAGAACATTTCCTTTCTGTTCATGAGAATTGGATGACATGGGACAAACACGTTCCAGCCTGCTCCCTCGCTGACCGCCAGACCGCAGCCACAGACAAGCCCAATCAAGACTCCGAGGGGTGGGGTGAGGGCCCGCTGTCGCCAGGGCCTGTGGGGGGCCCCCCACCCTTTCAGGCGGCCTGAGACTCACCCAGCTTCCTACTGGGTTTCCAAGTGGGCTCCGGATTTGCAGGAAAAGGGGCCTGGCCCCTCGGGAAGCCCTTGGCAAGCGTCGCCCTCAGTGGGGTGTAGCTCACCTGGGGAAGGAACCGCACCTCATTCGTGCTCAGGGCCCTTGAGCAGCACAGGGCCTGGGACACAGCAGGTGCTTAAGAAAAGCCCAAGATACTGGAGCAGGAGAGACTAGCAACAAGGCTGCCAGAAGGTGCTGGAAAAGTCAAAAGCCTGTATAATCACCCCATACTAAGTGACGTTTATGCAAGGCCAAGGGACAAAAGGATAATGAAGGGCAAGCCCGGTTGCCATAGCAACGCTGTTCTGCTTGAACAACCTCTCTCACAGGGTTTCATGAAGACGCCGGGAAAAGGAAGAGCCACACGATTTTTCCTGAGTCTGACAGTGGCGGTGGAAGCGAAGAACAGAGAAGGAAAAGAGGGTGTTGGAAGGAGGAAGGGGACGGAGGTGCACAAGAGTCAGAAGCCTTGGAAATGAACTAAATGTATTTTTTGACTACCTCAGATGGAAACAGTGTTCCAGAGGAAAATGAACACCTTCTCTTTGGTAAGTCAAACAGGTGTCCAACAGGCATGGCCTCTCAGACGCTAAGCACGCTAGTGTCTTGTGCCATTTATTTTGTGGGGAGGATGACTTTCACTTGCCATGTTTGATTTTTTTTTAATACAAATTCTCTTGGTGGTGAATTCTTTTGGTTTTCTTTTATAGGCACATCTATATTATTTTTAAAGCTTAGTAAATATCTTAAAAATTTAAAAATATGTTGAGTAAAGAGCCTGACTCTATTCAGATATACTTGTAAGTGGGTCAAATTCTGATGATGGCCCGTAAGAGTCATGATTAAGGCACTGGTCTTACTTGACGCAGTTCAGTAAGTAGATACGGTGTGTGATTAATGGGACAGTAATTTAGAATGCTCTGCCCTGTAGGCAGCAAATACGTTCCCTTGACAGAATCATCCACTCACTGGGCTCCGTGCTAGATGCCGGAAGTACAGACCACTGCTCTCCAAGAACCAATAGGCTCTGGGAGAAAAAGAAGATGTGCAGACAAGCAAATGTAATAGCGTAAGACGTGGTCTAACTAGACCTGTGCCCGCAGGGCAGGAGTGTGAGGGAGTGGCTGATTTCACTAGGGTGACCAGAGGGCTTCAGCAAAGCTTCCAAAGTCTTAGGAGATAAGCAGCAGGTCCTCAGGGGGTGAGGGTAAGAAAGATGGCGTGCAGGGGCAAAGGGGCAGGACGGAAGCCACTGGGAGCAGGTCACAGGCAGCTGGAATGAAAGGACCTGGTAGGGACGAGCAGTGAAGTTCTGGTCCTGGAGAGGCAGGAAGTCCGATCATCAAGGAGTTAGAGCGAGAAGCAGAACATGTGGACCTTATCCTACAGCCAAAGGGGAGCCACTGAAAGATTTTAAGCAAGATAATTACAAAAGAAACAATTTCTGTGGCAATATGAAAGATGGATTCAAAGATGACGAACCTTCGCAGGAAGACAAGCCTGGGGAGGATCTGGGCAGTTGTGGAAACAAAAGACCATATGGACTGGAGAGAGACTTAAGACGTAGTTAATGCGGACTGCACAGAGGAGAAAGAGGGAAGGCAACTCACAGACCGGTCCGAGTTACTAAGTGGATGGTCAATACAGGAGGACTAGGTTCTGAAGGGGGACATGAGACGCTCAGCTTCAGACATGCTGAGCTTTAAGTCTCTGTGAACAAGCAGGTGGAGACGACTAGTAAGTTGATTATGTGGGTCAGAAGCTAAGGATTCGGAGCTGGAGATACGGCTTGGGAGTCTCCTGCATCCACACGGTAGACATGCAGCTGAGCTTTGCAAGAGCAAGAGATCGCCTGCTATATGTGCCTACATTTGTTATGTAAAATTCAATGAAATTAAAACTCTAGCTCCTTAGTCACACTAGTCACATTTCAGGTGTTTACCGGCCATTTGTGGATTGCGAGCAGCACACTGGGCAGCGGTCAGAACATTTTACCGTGAGGGAACATTCCACGGGCAGCGCTAGAAGTGGTCCGAGGAGCTGAGTCCTCGGCCAGAGAAAGAAGGCAAAACGGAAGGCAGAGTAAGAGGGTCTGCCGGGGACACTGAGAGGACAGGCAGAGAAGCGAGCCCCGGAGCCGAGGCTGACTCCCTCCGCTGTGAGGCCGACAGGCCTTCCGGGAACTAAATATTCTAAGAGGCGCTTTCTGCGTCGTCTAAACCACACGACCCCAAGGAAAAGGGGCCTGATTCCTACCGGCTCCATTCTTTCTCATGCCCATTACGGCCACATTCTAACTATGCACTTTCCCAGTTTTACTAATTTTTACTAATTAACATGTCTAGGTAATCACTGACTTCATTTCCTAGTAGAATTTAAGAATGCATTGTCATTCTTAAAAAGTGATCTAAGATGACTTGCGTGGAAAGCTTGTTACACTAAAGCTGAGAACTGACTTCACCTAAGCCAACTTTTGCTCGCGTCAGGCACAGGGCCGAGTGGCCTATCACAGTGAGCTGATTCATTCTCTGCAGTGATCCTCCACTTAATTCCTATCATCACCTGAGACACCAGGAAACAGAGGGCCACAGAGGTTTACAATTTTGTTAAAATTTCAGAGCTAATAATACAGGGTCTCTGAATTCAAACTCAGATCAGCTTGATTCTAGAGTCTTTGCCTATAAACACCTTCCACACAGTTAGCTGTAAATCTTCAAGGTCTCTTTTGGAAAAACGATGGTCTCAGCTACCTTCCTGAAGTGGTAGTGTTTACGGCAAGGCCTGCAGGAAAGTGTTCCTCATATCATGGCTTTAGTGAAATGTAAACCAGTGTCTGCAGAGGAGACACTGAGCGCCTCACTGATCGTAGGTGGGGTTTGGTCGTTCCCACTGCAGCAGTCTTACACACAGAAGACGGTAAGCTCCCTGTGGGCAGGCAATGTCCGACACCTCTCGGAGATCCTCCGGGGCACAGTCTCTGCCTGATGGAACTGGAGAGACTAAAGTAGCCATGGAATTCAGGTCTGCCAAAACATGTTATAGCAATGTAAGAAACATGAGTTTTATTTTTCAACCCATCTATTTTCCTTTTAATTGTAGTATAATTTTGAGTGACAGCATGATCTTTTCTGAAGTCGATTAAACCACGGGCAATACAACGCATGCTCCTGAAGAACAGCCTCTCTTAATAAAACCATTTTGGTCCAGAATGTCTCCACACCCTTAAACCCACGTGATTAAAGGCAGAACAAAAGTAACCTATACAAGGTCTTTAAACTGAGCTGGCCTGTCTCACCGGAGGACACCACCCTTGGTAGGATTGGGAAGCAGATCAGCGAACGCAGCTAGACAGCTGTGTGTGACTTAAATGACTAAGTGATTATGATTCAATGACTGGCTTTCTTTGTGAGATGTCCTTTACTTGTGACAATATCCTGGGGGCTTATACTATGAATAAAAATTAGAGTTCATTACACAAATAATTTGAATTGGTAAAAGTCACGATCTCACTATCTAGTCCCGAATAGAAATTGAGTCCAGAGGTGCTTTTGAGATTTGACCGTTTGCCTTAAAGATCTTCAACAGTACTTGCTACCCGAGAGCCGGAGGGGCCGCTGCACCGCCCCGTGCCAGCCTGCTTTACTCAAGCTGCGCAGGAACAAATTATGCCACAAGTGCCTTCTTAAATATTCACCGTGGCACAGTAAATTACTAACTGTCTAAAGTGTAAATATTCCTATGTCTCTTTCGACGTAAAAACCATGAGGGGATCGCGAGGTGGACTTAACTGAAACCATCTGTAAGGCAGGCGCTGCGACGGGCTCACGGCTGCGCTGTGCCCCGAGCGGTGTTCATCAGCGATCCCCCTGAAATTGAGGAAAACACACACAAGAAACCCAGATAACCCCCAAAAAGGTCCTGAGATAAAACAACTACATCGTCACACAAAATCTTCAGAACATTATATTTCATAAAAGACAATGATAAAAAAAGTACAAACATTCCAATGAGAAGCAAAAAAAAAAAAATGAGAGTACAAGAAATCACTAGCATTTATTTCAGTGCATTTGTGTAGAAGCCTCTCTGGTCTTCGTGAGTCCAATGACCTTAGGTGCCCTTCCTCCTTCTGATAAGTGTCCCTGGGGGGCCACTCTAGTCCTGTCAGGGCCACGCTTGTGCACACGAGGCAATAAATCTTAGAGTACCAGAGTATTTGGCTGAAAAGTACAGAATATAACAGACACAAACCAAGGTTGAATAAAATGACACAAGGTCTGCTCCCACTTGTAGGGAGCCCCCAAAGAGGAGAAGATTGTATTGGATATTTTTCCATTTTGTTTTAAAATGGGTATCAATGTGTTGGTTGGGAGAAGAGTCTAAGCTAGTTTTTAATACGTAATTTTGTATTTACATAATATTGTAAATAAGTTTTCTTATTGAACACATTTTTCACAAAAATACAAATAGAAAATTAAATTTAGGTTTTAAAAAATATTCATTAAGCCCTAGTTTTGGCAAAGGCTTAAAGGACTGTCTCCACTGTGAATCTGACATGCTGTCATGGCAAAGCTGTGTACACTGCGGTTCCTTTTCCATGAACAGGCCCGTTCATGGTTCCTTTCTTCTCTGGCTGAAAGGCACCGTGTAAGCTCCCCGGAGCGCCGCACCCCCGACACTCGATGTTCACGTGTGTATGACTTTGAAACTAAGAGATACAACAGGTCGTTCTCAGAGGATGTGTTCATACCTTCAGAAAGGTCTGACTGGCTCAGCCACATGTGTTTAGAAATGAAATACTTTTCGGTGGACGTGTCTACCTGGCATCACGTGACACAGGGTGAGCCACAGGTACATGTTCTGTGACAAAGCTGCCAGACTTAACTACAAAGAAGAAAGTTTGCATTTGTTACTTTTTCTGGAACAGATTTATTTTCACACAATAAAGATAACTGGGCAAAGTTCTACCCCTCTTAGGGAAACAAAAAAGTCACTCTGTATGGGCAAAAATCAGTTTTAGGTCAGCACGTAAAAAGCAAAAGAAAACAGAAAGCAAAAAACAGAGCAAGCTAATGAGATGGTTTTCACAGGAATTCATACCCTATTCAAAATGGAAAAAAGAGAAATATTCATGGCCCATTCCTCAGACCATCACTCTTAGACGCAGTCTAGGAAAATAAGGCAGATACTAGTAGAACCAAATTCTCTTGAAACTGTAAGATGGAAATCAAAATGAAAAGATTCCAAAATGTGGGCAGCTTCACATTAAAAAGAGAAAAATGTTTTCCTAATCAGATTCAGAAACAGCCCTAATTTTCCTCACGACTAAAATATTTAAGTGTCATCGGGTCAGCCGTGCTCCCGTGCCCTTACCATCTTGTTGGTGTCCGACGAATGTCACGCTCCCAACTATGTCACTTCATCAAATTGAAAAACTACATCACTTAGACAGAAAATGAACAGATACACAAATTAAGAACAAATTTCTTACTTTTCGGAAGATTGTTTTCATGATTTTGAGTGCCACCAAAAAAACGAAAGATATTTTGGGAATACTTCTGAGAAATAAATGTGAAAAAAACTTTCTTGGTATCATAGAGAGAGAGAGCTATCGGTTTTCTCAAAGTATAAGAAGTTCAATTACTTGATGGTTTTGTTTGTGGTCATCTGTGTTACCAATATCACCATAGAAAACGACACTTCAAAATTATGACTGTAACCTGAGATCAATAACCACATTCCTGTTGCAGGAGAACAAGCCATGAGGCAAATATTACACAAACATCTCTCATCTACAGAGTTCTATTGTTCATTACTGTTGAAGATTCACTTTATAGATACGCAACTTTCTGTATTAAATTTGTGAAAATATCAAGATACTTTAAGGAATCTTTGGCTAACTATAACTGATAATTTTTAAAGTAAGGATATTTTTTGTTTTGCTATGAAAACCCCGTCCAAGTTTAAGGTACAGTAGTAAACCAGATGCCAGGTAGTAAGACCTGTTTCCGAGAAGTGTTTTACAACATCAATGCATGTAAATAACTGATTATGTATTTAGTTCTATTCAATTATGCTTTTAGTGAGGAAAATTGTAAAGTAAATACCAGAGATGTAATTTTTTTAAAGCGAAAAAGTTACATACAGTTCAAATAAAACTGGCTGACATTCAAGGTTCCCTTTGAAACTTGAAATTCTGAGTCTGAGAATGAAACTTAAAATCTGTTTTTATTTACTAGGCATTTATTATCATAAAAATAGAACATTTCTTATCTAACAGAATAATTCATTTGTATATTTTAAGTACTACTGGGTTTTCTTTTTTTTTTTAATTGTTTTGATTTTTTTTTTAAAGGGAAATTTTTTTGGCCCTTCTGGACTAGAAATAACAAAAGTGCCATTCACTATGACTTAAAAAAAAATACGGTGAACAAACACGCACCACCTCGGGGATATTTCTGAGGCACAAAATCCCTGATGACAACAGCAGTACATGAAGACGTGTGACATAAAGAGGTCCTTTATATCATGTCACATCACAACTTTTAAGATTTTCTTGGTAATACTCATGCAATATGCATAAACAATGTGGTTGTGATTTAGCGAATCTGATGAGGCCACAAGCAAGGAAAAAATCAGGTAATCCTGGAAGAAAAGCTGTTTAAACCCTTCCTTCTTACACTTTAAAACCCTAAGAAAACTGTGGCTTCTTCCACACAAAAGGCTGAAGGTCTAAAGCTGCAGACAAGTATACCGGTTTCCCGTATGAGCTGTCAATTATTGACAGTTCTTTCATTTCACACAAGGGTCAACCTTTGTTCAGGGACATAAATGTACAGTGTTTTCTTTCCATGCAAATAAAAAATGTCTGTGAAAGTCCAATAAAGGCATAACCAATCACATGCAAAACTGCAACACATCTTATTTTTCAACAATGTGAACACATTAATTTACATCATGTATGTACAAAATATGTTTAAACAGAAATAAAGCATTCTCTTGAATTAAATTATAGACTTTAGAATAAAAACTTTCTCTTTGCAGGGAGCTCTCTTAACTTCCCAACTTAAGCGATGGCCTCTAGTCTCTGCGGTGCTCATCACAGGGTGTGTCCCAGGGTAGAGGGCGGTGACGGGTGGGAAAGGGCTGGCGGGACACAACCCCGCGGGAAACGCTGTGGGCTGTCGGCTCCTCGCCCGGAGCAGGGCACCGGGGCACACCCCTTCCTGCTTCCACCGAGAATCCGCTCCCGTCTGTGACCCGGCCAAGTGGGCCCTGCGCCGAGAGAGCTGCTTCTTTCAGTAGTCTTCGATCGGCGCTAACTCTGGCATGAGGTTTACAGATATATTTGTATACAACCTATCAATCAGTATTTTTGGCGTATATATTAAATTGTTTAACCCATCGATGTACTGACGTTCTTTTGAATATCTTAGTAATTTATACCTGTAGTGTTAGAGAAAAAAGGAAAAGTAATAGGAACATGTTCAAGAAGAAGACCTGATGAGGAATATGCTCAAGGTCATTCTTATAATTAAGGTATTTAAAGCTCTTGACAATTTTTGTTTTTCATGCAAAATTTAAAAATTTCCCAAACCATTATTCTAAAATAGCAAGTTTGCTAGTCTTAAAATGCCACCTGAAAAAAGTATTTGGCATGCTTAGAACTCAGACATCCTTAAGAAATAAAATGTTTTATGTTACTGCTTTATAAAGTCATATTTTTATGTTAAGGAAACACTTTTTATATAAAGGTGGTCTCTTTAATGTAACATAAATATATATGTACATGTATTCTCTCTTTTAAAAAGCACAAAAATGTTTCACTTCTATAAAGAAAAATGCTAACAGAAAACTCCCTTCAGAAGATTTTTTTTGGGGGGTGCAATGCTTTTTAAAAAATCTTTCATCCATTATTTTGAAACTTTGTTATATCTGAAGACAATATTACACTTACCGTCCTAAAAACTGGACTTCACCTCGATGGTGATGAGGAATAGACTTGTATTTTCCCAAGTCTCCCTCTGGTCTTGTGACATTAAATCCAGCATAGTGAACTCTACAAATACAGTATTTATGGAAATAAAAATATAAAATAATAAAATTTGGGATAAAAATTGATTACATGAGTTCAATTTAAAATAAAAAAGAAGGCTTTAATGTATGCGCTATCTGTAATTTCAGAAGGCACTCTTAATGAAGAAAGAGGAAAACACAAACTAGGATTTAGGACCCTCAAAAATTTTTCACCCCAAAGAATCTTTTCTTGGAATAACAAAGTTCAATTTACCTAATAGAAATTTATAGAAATTCTATTCTTCAGCGATTTGTACCTCAACATACCTATTCCAAAGGTCATCGTCTTCTCCTCCCCATCCCCAGAAGGCGTTAGGAAAACCGTTGATCTTTCTAAATTGTTCCACGGTCAGTCCACTGACACCACCAAAAAACTCATTATATGGAAGGCTATAAAGAAAGCAGAACACAGCATTCTAAAACCGACATCAAGAGAGTCTGCCTCACACAGTCAAGTTTTCAGTCTCTCATGTGCTCTGCGAAGTATACCCGTGTTTTCCATATAGACAAGTGTGTTGATTAAATCACATTCTGGGAAATGTGATGTGCACCAGGAAATAAACATTTTTATACTCTAGTGAAACAAGTACATCTAAATGTGTTATGTAAAATACAAAATAAAGCTGAAATTTAATATTAAGTATTAGTATTTTATAAGATTTAAAACCCAGAGCTCAAAAATTGTGTAACATCTTCACTCCAGTGTAAACTTGATTAAACACACCACAGCTGTCGATGCAATGTTAGATGCGGTTAAGCTCATATGATCTGCTAAATCAGTTGACCTTGATTATAAATGTGCCATTTGCTACACAGACCAGGATAAATGTAAATTTGTAAAGACAACCCCAGCATTTAAGTTTGAAATGACTAGCTGCCTATTCCTGTAATGATCATATCTGTTTGGATTATGCTCCCAAAATACTCGTGGATATTTACAAATATATTTATTTTTAATGCACTAACATTTAGAGAAAAGACTTTTTTATTGAACTGCAATAGACATGTGACACTGTACTAGTTTCAGGTGTACAGCATGATTTGATATATGTATACAATGTGAAAGGTCCAGCCCAGTAAGTCTAGTTAGTATCTGTCGATACCTAGTTACAAAATTCTTTTTCTTGTGATGGGAGTTTTTAAGGTTCCCTCTCTCAGCAACTTTCACATATACAGCACAGCTTTGTTAACTACAGTCCCCATGCTGTACATTATTACCCCCTTCACCTACTTCGCATACCCCCACACCCCTCATCCCTGGTACCACCAGCCGGCTCTCTGTATCTATGAGTTTGATTTTTTTTAGATTCCACGTGTAGATGACATCACACAGTATATGTTTTTCTCTGAGAAATGACTGTATTTTTTAACCTGGGTCTTATTTTCCTTACTTTTTCCTAATCCCTACTCCAAGAACTTTGGCAAACTAAACTGTTCGTTTAGCTACAGGCTGCTCCCCTGAACGTGCCCCGGGGCAGTGGTGAGCGGGCGCCCCATGGGTCAGGCTGACGGGCGGCAGCATCGGAAACCGGGCTGTAGGAAACCCGCAGGGCTGCCTCCGAGGAAGGGAGAGAGATTCCGGTTTTCCCAGGGCCGCTCACCCCTTCCCTAGGGGAAGGGTCTTGAGCAGCCACAGAGCCCGGGAGGAGCAGCTCCCGTGTGGACCCCCAGGGTGGCAGGGGACAGCACTCTCGGCCGCACCCGGGCCAGTAAGGGCAACACTGACTCCAAAGGCGGCCACAGTGTCCCCGGTCACAGCGTCCCAGTTCATACCTGGGAGGGTAGGAGTCTAACTGTAACACCAGTTGGGTTATTCTTGCCCAGGCTGGTGGTGTGGGAGAAATGTGAGATCAGCAGAGAGGCAGCTGTGCATGTGTGTGTTCACTGACATGTATGAACTGGCGAGCAGATGAATTCCATTTATTGTGCTGAAGTAAAAACGATCAAGTGAGATATACCCAGCATGGGGAAAGGTCGAACGAAGGTGAAATAAACCAAAGAAGGGAAACGGAAGCTCAACTAGCAAAGATCTAGTGGCGTCTGTCCTGCACTGTCCAAAGGGAGACAGACACTCACCCGGGCTTGGGCCGGCCGGTCAGCAACCACTGCCTTGGGCACGGATGTCCGCCAGGCCTGACCCCGTGGCCTGAGCCCCAGCTGGCCCACCACCCCCTGAGCTGCAGGCATGCTTCCTAAGCCACACTGTGACTTCAGCTCAGACTTCCAAGACACCCTATGAGCCCGGGGGCAGTCTGGGCAAACAGGAGCATTTTATTCACTAGCAATTAATATTTTCAAGTAAAAAAATTTAGAATTCTTAGTTTATGTGACCTTTATGATATTTTTTAGTGAAAACTGATTCCCCTGACTAACTGGACCCTTGTGGGCCAGCCAAAACTGAGTTCCCAGAAGGGCTAACAACCAGATCCTGGTGCTCAATGGCTTCCTCCACGATGACCCCAGACTTGCAGTTCATATTATTCAGTAATAAGGACAGGGCTTTCTTCCTGATGATAACGACCATCCATGAAGGAGGCTCCCTGATCCTGCTCAATGCCGACTCCCAGGGCATGTCGCCGAGACCTTCCGCCTCTCTACTCTGCAGGTGGCAGCAGGCAGCACCATGGCGGAGGCCGCATGGCCCCTGCGCCAAGCCCGTCTCTCTTCTCTCCACTTCGCTAGCTGTGAACGCTGATCTCTCCCAGGCTAGGCCTGCGGCTCTCACATGGTCTCAGTTACTTTCACGGCCCAGCCACCCAGCCACTGTTTACCTCTCAGGGCCCCTCTCTCCAGGAATGAAAACCTTTCTTCTTGTGGGAAAGGCAAGGCAAGAGTCGTGGCTTAGGAAGAAGATTCACTGCAGAAGGCGGAGCCCTCCCTGTGCGGAGACGCAGTGGGGGCGGGAGGAGAGGGAGGATGGGACCTGTGGCCCACGTGGGCCGGCCAGGCTGGGGCTCTCCCGGCACTACGGGGGGCGCTGGCGCTCCGAGGAAGTGGGGAACCAGCGCCCAGACGAGTCCTATGACTGGGAGGGGGAACCCCAGAGTCCACTCCACACCTGCTCGACCTCAGGGGCCAGGCTCTCTTTCCCACCACTTCACACTCAAACCTGTGCAGGCATTTGCGGAGGGAGGCTGGGGGCTCCCTCCCGGCTCCTCTGGGGGGCGAGCTGGAGCTGACGGTGCCCTTCAGTCTCTTGACCCCTCAGACCCAGGCACACAATACTGCTGCTGTCTCAGCGTCAGGATTTGCAAGCACACTGTACAGCATCAGAAGTACTGCACATCACTTACATGTACATGTATTTATCCAGCTTGGCTGCGAAATGACGGGGCATTTCTCCACATCCGTAATAGTTTCGGTCATTTTCGGGTAGATGATCCACATCGTGGAAGACTACACAGTCCCACATGCTGTCTTTCATGGCCTCTTTGAAGCCCACGTTGAAGAGCATTGCACGGTTAAAAGGCTGTGTGCCAGTCTCCACAGAGAGAAAAACAGAAGAGTACTCAGGCTAGTCATCTAACTTTTTTCTGTATTGTTCTAATTTGTGGAATCATGGTAAAATGGTAACAACAAATACATCCAAATCAAATTGAAAAAATGATAAACATACTTTAGGATTTTCAAATATACTGTATAAAATCACTACATTATTTTATACTTCGGTAACATACAAGAAAACATTGTTATTACTGAGACCATTGGTAGATCACATTCATATAATGATATAATTCATGTTTCTGGATATTGGTTCTTTAGGACCAGGAAAGAAAAATAAAGCCATTAAAAATAAAGCAGGTTGTGTGTTTCATTGCATCCTTCCACATGCTGCCAAGACTGAGGAGAAGCAGGAAGCTAAAAGTGGTTCAATTGGCAATAACCCCTCTTTTATATAACAAGGTCATGGAGAGAAAATTTTGTCTTCCTAAGGTTTGTAATGAAGACAAAGAGGCAAAAACAATGGAACTTATTACACAAAACTCGACTTCCTTTATTGCAACCATCTTCCTTTATTACTAGGGAAGATGCAACACAGTGCCTGTGAAAGTTTCTGTTCTTATTACTCTTGCTTCTGGTAAAGACCAAGAGCATTTAAAGGGACAAACAAAATGGGAACTTACCACAGAGAACCCAACTTTGTATATTATAATCACTTCCCTATGAGGAACATTATATTAAGGTGCTTTAGCAATAAAAAGTTTCATTCTCTGTCTGAAGACAAAGAGCAATTATCTATGCCTTAGAAATACTTCTCAAAGTCATTTCCAAAATACAAAGCAGAAAAGGATTCTGACAGAAGCAGACGAGGCCCACTATGCAGGCACCACAGGGGCACGGTCTCCGTGCGGAAAACTACTCATCTTCCATCCTGGGTCCTGCACCGACTCGAGGCAACGGAAATCGCTTTTATAGCTTCATTCTTCACCCATGAAATGTGGAGAATAAAGGGACAGGGGCTAAATTATAATGTCATTGCTGGTACATCGACATCAGCTTCTTTAAGGTTTTAAAAAATTGTTTTTAGTAATGTGGACATCATACTTCATGGCTTATAACAAAAATAAGCAACCCTATGTCAGACCCATCTTCATCCTCCAAGAGGGATACGTTTTAGCTCTTCCAGACGTTTATTCTGGCACTTAGCTCCAGCATCTCCTGCCTCATTAACTTTAGACATTGCCTGCAGACTTTTATCACAGTCATCGAGGACTTGCACCACCACACCCACTACCTCTCCACCCATTCTCCCAATCACACCTTCTCAGGCAGTGTTTGCATTACTAGGACTGCATGACTATTTCTTGAGTGCTGAGTGAAAACTGAGATCAGAAACTGTCTTTTGTGTCCTTAGTTTTACATAGGACTATTTATTCCTTTCTACAGAAGCCCCAATAGAGATGCCCCCTACTAGTTAATATACTTATTAATCAAACACACCAAATCATCTATCAATTCCTTCTCCACCCACCAAGCCCAGCACCAGCTCCCACTGCCCTCGATTCTTGCTGCAGCCTGGCCGGGTCTGGCGGGTCCAAGTGCCCGCAGAGCTTCTCCCTCAGCCCCACCTCATCCACACCTTCTCCATGGCCCAGGCACCTCCTTAAGCAGCTTACTTAAGGAAAGGTCCGTGGAACGATACAAAGGTACTTTTTTAGTCAATGAATGATTGAAACTGAGAGTCTGCCCTAACACTTGATTGACTTTTTGGCTGGGTAAAATACTCTAGGTTAAAAATCACTTTCCCCTAGAATTTTAAAGGTGTGCACCACAATTTTCTAGCTATAAGCATTGCTGAGAAGGTTCATACGATTTGATACATAACCACTGGTAATTTTCCTACAGAGCTTTTTTGATACCTTCTCTTTTTAATTTGTATTCTAAAATACCAAAATAATATGGTTCATAGCAGATCTGTATTTTATTCACGAGCACATGTGGGCCCTTTAATCTGAAGACTCCTGTCTCTGTTTCTAGACAGTTTTCTTATTTGGTCATTTTTTCCCACTCCCACAGCCCCAGATTTTGTCTGCTATATTTTTCTAGAATTCTGATTAGTAAGTATATTAATTATCTACTGACTTGTAACAAATCACAGTAAAACTTGGTGGCTAGAACACCAACAGTCACTTATTATGCTCACAGCATCTGGGTTAGGTAACTCCGAGCGCACAGCAGACGCCTTCTCTCTGCTCCTGGATGTCTGGCCTCACTGAGCGCCCACTTCCAAGGAGGCTCACAGTTAGCAAGACGATGCTGGCAAGCCGGGGCCTCCCCAAAGGGCTGCTTGAGTGTCCTCATGACACGGCAGCCGGCTTCCCGGAGAGGGAGTGACCCAAGAGACCGAAGCAGAAGCAGCCCTGTCTCTTATTGCCAAGCCTCAGAAGCCACACTCTGCCACCTCACAGGCTAGCTGACCACGCAAGGCAGCCCTGTTCACTTCAGGAGGAGACCAGAGCATGCTTGAGAGAAAGGCTCTAAAAAGCTGGGCCGAACCTCCACATATGTACATGAGGATCATGCAGAATACCCCTCTTGGTTCAAACACGTACAACCCCGCACACACGTGCACAAGCAAATTCCCAAAGCAAACTTAGTGAAAACATAAACACCTCCTCTTCCCCATGTTCTGTGCGTCCAAAGCTCAGAAAGTGGCAACGCCATTGCTCGAGGCGGAAGCCCTGGTGTCACCATCACCCGTCCTCCAGCGTTCACAGTGCACGTCCAAGTCAGCGAACACCACCACTTCTAGACCCAGTGTAGCCGGGACCTGCCCCCTGCTCCCCGTGTCCTCCTCCTCGGCAGCCCAAGCCCGCCTCCTCCCGCCTGGACCTCCGAGAAAGCTTTCCAACTGCTCTCATTTCAGCCCCTGTCCACTCAGTCTCTGCACACTCGCTTTTTTAAACCGTCAGTTACATCACATCATTCCTCTATTCCAAGCCCGCCAGCACCTTCCGACCTCACGTGGGGTAATCCACGTCTTCACCCTGGCCTGGCAGGTCCTTTGTCACCTGCTTCTGACCTGCCTCTGATTTCCCCCCTAACGTCCTCCTCGACCATCGCTCCAGGGACGCTGAACTTTTTGCACACATCGTCCAGCCTTGCCTAGAACACAGACCCACCAACATCAGCACGGCCTGCCCCTCAGTCACTCCGGGGTGCTCCGACCTCGTTGACCCAGGAGGCCTCCAGAAGACTGTGTATGAAAGAGCAGGTCTCTCCCCCCTTACCACTCTGTCTGCCGCGCCTCTCAGCCGCGGTCCCACTGGACATGGCACATGACTATTCATTGCCCGTCTCCTCAAGAGAACAGGAGGGCCCGTACCTGGTCTGTTCATTGCTGTCACCTCTTTTTGAATGAACAAAAGTGGGCTTCATGGAGGAAATAAAGTGATGAACTGGCCTTGCCCTTTCGGGGCTTCCAAATAGTAGATCAGGCGTATCTTGTTCCTGGGCTGCCCTGTTTCTGTAATGAAGATGCCACTCTTCCCGGCCTCAGCTGGAGGGCTGGGGGAGAGTCAGACCTAACCGCTGGCTTCAAAATGTTTGGCAGGGAAAAAGCCTGAGGTGCCCAGGCTCAGCCCCTCCACTCTGAGGCCCCACAGCTGTGCTGTGCCGGCACTCAGGTCCCTCTCCGATAGGCTTTCTCCAGCGGGTAAGCTTCTCACCCTCCACAACACAGCAGTCACCCGGCACACATGTGTACAAACTTCTGTTATCTGAAGAGGGTTCTGAGATGCTCTTCGATTACTTAGCACGCCTGGGCGCCCGCTCGGCAGAAGGATGACCCTTCTCCCTCTTACGCAGTAAAGATGCTACCAGCTCAAAGCCACACACCGTCAAACACAGGGGCCTGAATTAATATGGATCCAGGCTGAGATTCAGATTTAACAAGTTTATCAAATTTGGATCTTAGCTGCTTTGCAAAGATTTGTTCATGACATACACAAAATAATTCAATGGTGCTGGACACTCGGGAGAAAACACAGAGGCAGATATCTCATCTCCCAACACATTACGAAGTTTCAAAAGAGGGAACTGACCTGGAAGTTTGTATGACTGTCATGAAAGTAGTTAAAATATTTTGATTTGTTATCAGGTAAAAAAGGGTGGTCAATTTTCATAAAATAAGTTACATTAGAAAGTACAAATGCCCTCTATACATCATTATAAGCATGGGAACTAACCATAAAAGGGGGAATTACATACAGAGAAGTTTAAGTAATAATAAATACCAAGTATTTCCAGGAGGAAAAAATACAGGCAAAAAGCTAGGAGTGAAAAATTAAAAAAAAAAAAAAAAGCAGATCTAAGCCACAGAGGAGTTGTGAACACACACTAAAAATAACTATCTTAGGAATAAAATTTGTGTATTTTTCTACCAAAAAAAGAAAAAAGAAAACCCAGAGGCAATAAGCCAGTCACTTACTGTCTACTGGTAAATAAGAAAATAAACTTTCAGTCAAGCTTAGTGTGAGTAAAAAAGAAAGAACTATCAGGAAAAAATGAGGTCACCAGTGTTAAGACCAAAAAGTACCCAAATTACAATGTATTTGAAACATGAACAAAACGCACCATTTTAGAAGTGCTACACAGAAATCAGTGATAAATTCAGCAAATGCCCTAGGAGGTGGGAGGTGAGGTAGGGGAAAACTAAGAAGGAAATCCCAGATAATACTTTAAGTATAAAACTCTGTAAGGACAGATGTGGAAAAAAATATAACTATGGAAAATACATCTCTAAAGAGTTCAAGGAAGACTGAAAATTGTATACACGGAATATTGAGATATGAAAAATATTTTCAGAGAAAAATCAGCTGACAATATAAAGAATAATCAGAGAAAATATTTCACTTTAATAGGTAAGACACAGGATGACTCAAAATAATAGGAACATGTGAACTGATAAAATGGATTACCAAATGTACCATATAGAACATGCTCAATCCAAACTGGAATTTTACCCAAATACTACATATTTGAGAAAAGCAGAGGATTAACCTTAAAAACATTTTTAATCACACCATATCTAAGAATTTATAAGTTCCACTTAGTTAACATTTAAAGAAATATTCTCACCTGTTCAATGACATAAAAGGCAAATTCCAGCCTCTGTTTCTGGAGCATTGGAATCAGATGTAAGAAGAAAATTGGAAGATGCTCGTGGCGGTTACGGAAAGGAATGAGAACAGCCACCTTTAAAAAACAAAACAGCCACATATGTAAATAAACACAGCAACCAGCCCTGGACGTACAGATCAAAAGAAATCGCAGAAATTTCTGGTGGCTTTAACGTTACACCCTTCAGAATTTTCTCACCAGAGACCTGGCGGGGAGTAAACGCAACCACGGCCTTGGCCTTCCTGCCCCTTGCTGTCCGGTGAACCCGAGGACATACAAATGGGTTCTGAGGGCCATTCTGAGGACGGTGCTCTTTAAGCTGGCTTTATTTGAATTGTGAATTTTTTAATAAAAACTGAAATTAAACCAAATATTTCTCTATAGGTTACAAATTCTAAAATAATTATATTTTCAAAGAGTGCTAACAGTCAAAAAATATCTACTTCCACTTCCAATATTTATGTGTCACTCTATATTCTGGCTTTTCAGACACAGTCTAAACTGGTCGTAACAAAATTAAGTGAAACATTGAATCTTGGATTTATTAAAATTTCACCTATGCCAAATAAATTTTACTCATGAATGAATAAATGCAGTTATTGAATGTATGTGGGTTTAGGACCTAGTCCTATTTGTAAAATCATGACATAACATTAGATGCTGGCAGTAGAAAATAGAAACATTTACCTGTGTATTTCATATCACCAGGATCATGAGGGAAATTTTTAAATTATTAAAATAACTTTATTTAAAGAGAGAACAGAAGATGGTTTAGAAAAACTGAGGATGCCTAACCTGGGAACGCCACGCTAACTCCCTTAATGCTGATGAGAGGTGGGAAAGGACAGAGACAATGGCTGCTAGGAGACTGCTGTTTTCTGTCCACGTTGTTTTGTATATGGTAAGCGGTAGAAGCAGAGTTCTGGTGCCTCTGCTGGCCTTACTGTGGCTCCATCCCCTTTCGTTTGCCCCCCAAGGCCCCCGAGGCTTGTGAACGTGGGGCGCACGAGACAGCCAGAGCAGTCTGACCCCACCTCTGCACCTGGGCCTCAGCATCCATGGCTGCACCTTCAGAGAATTCCCAAATCAAACAAGTCCTAGTGCGGCTCAGGGGCCCTGGGTGTACTCACTGCCCAGGCAACTGCTCGGAATGCACAGGAGAGGAGGCAGACGGTGAGCACAGGTCCCCACCCAACCCTTACCTGGGGTCTATCAATGCCATAACTTCTGGTGAAATAAGGGTCACGTTTACCCTCCCTGGTTTTGAATTTGGCCACAAACTGGCCACTTGTGACATAATGTGAATGGGCTTTAAGAGCAGTGAAGTTGAATTATAGATATGTAAGGGGAGAAGCACTATTAAATAGCTGCAGAATCCATATTGATCGACATGGTTAGACTGAGCAATGACTCGAACATAAGAATACACAAAGACACAGACCTGAACGTAGTGATTTCTTCAATGATGCATTTAAAATACCAAGGGTTGTTTTTTCTTAAAATTTACAAGGAAACTGAGATTACAAGAGAAAGAAATTACCAATGTTTTGGCAAATTCAAATAAGCCGAACTCTCATTTCAATAGCAAATAAATGTCCGCATTTTAATGAGACAGTTATCAAAGACTCTGAATATGCCTAAAGCAAAGTTTTTATTAAAATTAAGCTAAATCATATCTTAAAAATTCATTTGGCATGCCCCTTATGGCTGTGAAATGACTGTCAACAGCTTACAATTAATTGTCTAGAAAAAGATCTGTCTTGTGTGATCATTCGTTTTGAGGTGCGATGCCTTTGTTTGAGGACATTCTGTGTGATGCGGGCCCTAGTGTGCTGGCGGAACTGCTTTCCCGTCAAACAACACCTCGCCAATCCCTCCTCACCTCCTCTCGTACAAGCAAAGGCATCCCATCCATTCAGGTTGCTCCCACTTTAAAATGATGAATCTTACTGAATTTATGAACCTATTTTTCTCCCTTGCTTATTTCCTCCCATACTCACCATGAGGAGATTAGCAAGAAAACCGTTCACTACATAAACTTCCCCCGCTGAATTCTGGGCCCACCTGCAGCCCGCATCCCTAAGCGACTGCTTCAGGCTAACGTCCTCTCAGGGAACACCTGCTCCCTGCCAGACACGCAGCTACCCAGCTCTCACTCCCCTGCAGCATGCCCTGGTCCCTCTTCCTCCTCCTCATTCCCAGGCCGGCAGGAGGCACTGCACACAAAATGCAGGCCACTGTCCCTTCCCACCAACAGAACCCGAATATCTGAGGACTGAGTTCAAGAATTTTTATCTTTACCAAAGGCCCCAGGTAGTTCTGAAGCATGTGGCTAAGACCCGTCTGAGAACTTGGACCAGACCTAGAAGTCGAGGCCTCTGAGCAGATAACCACATGGAGAAGCTGCCTCGTTCTTTAAACCTTAGAAAGAAGTGGTACAGGCCTCCACCTGAACCCTGACAGGACAGACAAGGCCACAGGGGAGCATTTCGCTTTTAGGGACCAGGAAAGCATTGTCATTCGCCATTCACCTTTTCCAGCCTTCCTTGTAAAAATAAGCTTGCCCCTATAAGGCATCCAATCCATGCTGGACCTCCCCCTTGGAGCCTGCAGTGTCCAAAGTACCTAGGGATTGCTGACATCACCAGTCTTAGATCTCAGCTCCAATTAATTGGCTGTCAATGAACTCATTGCTTTTTCTAAAGCAAAAGAACCCCCAAAATATTAAGAAGCAATTTGGTAACCAATATTTAATGTAAGTCCAGTTATCTCTTCTTTCCTTCTCTCTCAGCTCTGTTCCAAGACTAGAACGGGACATGACTGGAATGCAAGCAGGCTGGGGTAGGGGAGGAGTTAATTAATTACATATGGTACGTACAGGTCACCCAAATGATCCTCAAATTCATCTCATACTTTGAGCTGCGGGGTGCAGAACTAGAACCTATTGTGAGCAGGGTCTGTGCAAAGCTGAAGGAAGAGCAGCGTCACCATGCCGTTCCTGCAAAACAGCTGACCTCAGGCCCCTGAACAAGCCCGCTCCAAGGGGGGCGCTTTCAAGACTGTCGCCTGCTGATTCACATGGAGGTTGGAGCCTAATTAAAATCTCTAGGGAGGAAGTACTTATGCGTGATACACCTCTCCCGCAAAATGAGAAGAAAGCACAGCACAAAATTTTCGATCTAACATCTGATGCAGACCACTGAAGAAAGGACAAGGGTTAATTCTTCCAGTCCCACGTCCCTCCACCACTATGCCACACCGCGCGCACCTGAGTATGTGGTGCCCCACATGGATACAAGTCCGAGCACCCACCTCCGTGCTACTACCCCCACAGCCTTGGTAGTTAACTGAATATGCTTTCTCTTCCATTAGCATTCAGCATATACATTCATCACCCAAGTAAGAAAAATAATGTATTTGCACAGAACATCTTTAAAAAGTGGGATTAAGTAAATTGGGCCATATTTTACATACAAAAGGGAGGAAAAATCAATGAAAGGATTCATTTATTAACTGAATCTGACCTTGGAAATAGAGCAAGACAACTGTGAAATAGAAGCTTTGCCAAAATTTGTACTGGGATCCATTTAAGCAGCTTTACAACTTGTCTGAGGGGAAAAAAATTTACTTAATAATCTGTAACAAGGTTATTTATTTGTCTCATGAACTCCCTCAACAAAACTGGAGTTGGTGCTTACCTCCTGCGAGGCACTCCGTTCTGCATTATGGCTGCAGATGGCAGTAACACACATTCCCCAACACAAACAGCTCAAGGCCAGCTCAGTCAGCAGGCTCTTATCAGAACCTTAACAGCATGTAATTCTCCTTCCCAGAAGTGATTCTTTTTTGGGGTACCAAAAAGCAAGTATCTTACCAAAATACTAATCCTTAAAAGAGGAACTGAAAGCCATTTCCAGATTAAGGCTACATCAAAATCCTTCAGGACATAACATTTGATTTAATCGCATGCTGTTTCCACATGAACTTCATAACTGCTCTTTCCTACTCAGACATAACAGCATATGATGAAGGCACACTCATTAACCAGTGTCACAGTACTGAAAGCAACTCTAACCCATTTCTTAAGCAGCAGAAGCAAGTTTTAGCTTATAGCTTTTGGAACAAAACATTAAGTTGAATTTTGACCTGTCAAAAAGGTAAAAAAAGCTGGTGCTCTGCCTTCTGAAACATAGATGAAGAGCCCAAAGTTCTCCTTTCCATGTCCCACAGTGACCTCTGAGCAGTCTCTCTGGAATTCTGGGGCCATGAGGAGCCCCATGCCAGACCCAGGGGGAAATAACCGGTTCCAGGCCCTGGATACCTGCAGGTGTCAGTAATCTTACGGATGGCTGCAGGAGGCAGAGAAATCACAGCCTCTCTCCAGACAGAATACAACAGGGGAAAAAGCCCTGCTTTCTGGGCCAAACTCCAGTGAGGAATTTACTCCAGCGCCTCCAGGAGTCTGAACACATGAGCATGTATTCTGCATATGCTGGGTACAGTGACAGTCTCCACATATTTCACCATGTTTCTGAGTCACGCACGCTTTCCCTCAAATGCATAGCAATAATCACATAACGTTTGAAAATGTGACCTCACCTTCCATCTGGGTTTACAGTCCTTAGGCCTCCAGTGACCTCCTGGCTCAATATCTAAATCCTTGGAGAAGAGTTGATGAATTTCATCAAAACTAACTTCACTTACATTGACATTGAAGAATCCGCCTAGAAGGTAAAAAAATGCAAAGAATTGGTTTAAAATGAAGTAAGACAACAATCAGTAGGATGTGGCATAAATTTGCTGCCAGCAAGGTATGGTTCATTCCTGTTAGCCCCATATAATTGTTAATATCACCCCTTTCAGTTTAGTTTGGATGATAAGTTATATGGTCACCCTACTATCTTTGGTAAATCAGCCAAAGAAAAACGAAGTGTTTAAACTTTTTGCTTTGAGTAATATAGTGAATATTTTCATATTCTTTGGGAAATGTCTGCATGTTATTACAACAGTTTATTATTGCAATGTAACAACTAGGTAAGTCAAAACTGTTTTAAATTTCAACATAGTCAACACAGGGGACACGAGAGCACAATATGTAAGAGTTAATTAAGCAGTCAGATTGGGAATTCCATCCCAGCTTCTGTGTATCAGGGAAATTATTTAACATTTCTGGGCCTCAGTTTCCTTATCTGTAAATGGAAATGGGGATACCTAACTCCCAACATAGCTGTATTCACTAGATGAAATAAGGCAAAGGTGCACACCCAATAAATGTCAGCACTATTTCTGTCCTCTACTTCAGCAACATTTCTTAGGAGAGAGAATTTGCAAACACAACTCAACAAATTTATTTCGAGCACCTACCATGTATCCCCTTGATATGCAAAACTGAAAACATATGGACTTGTGAGGTGTCCCTGGTCTGCCAGGCACTCACTCTTCCAATTAACAAATACACAATATCACTTGGAGGTGTTTCGCTAATAGTTTTTCTAATGTATACTGCTGAAATAGGAATGACTTGGATGGAAAACCAACTCAGTGACTAACTCAGTCAAAAACAGAACCAAAATGTAGTAGGACCAGTTCTTTCTAACCTCATCCTGAAAAATACAAACCAACACGTTGAGATTTTTCCCATTTCAAGTCTTCGGAGCCTCCGCGGCCATGAGCCCACAGGTAAATTGCTCAGCTCCTGTCCCAAGGAGAGCTTTCCCTTCCTGCTGCTCTGTGTTCTGTGAGGTTTCTCAACCACCTCTCCTCCCACCCCCCTCTTCATCCTAACTAGGCAGGAACACTCATAGCTTCCACGAAGCACTGAGCAGTCTTGTGAAATGCAAATGCCCGTGCTTCCGAGTAAGCTAGGAAAAAACTCTGCGATCTTCTAACACCCGCCTGTTCCCCTGACGATGTCCATGGCCTTTCACAACCGAATACCCACTCTTTAGCGGGACGAGATATGCAAAGTAGCTCATGTTGGGAAGGTCAGAGTTACCTAATGGAAAGAGTACCCCATGAACCTGCAGAGAAAGGAGAATAAATCAAATGTAAGGTTGACCAAAATGGCTCAGCTGACAAACACAGGCCCAGCACTGTGATCAAATAAAGCACACAGATAAATCTGATGCAATCATGTTATGCACGACTGCTAAAAAGAGAGTAATTAGGCTAACTAATAAGCAGTTTGCATAAGTAACTGAAGTTAGTATTCTTTACGCGCTGTTCAACCAGACTTTTTGCCTTTTTTCCAGCTTTACTACTTCAACAGCTGTAGTCATCACTGTCAGCAGTTTCCTCTAGCGTCATGTACGGTTTGATTTCCATCTCAGACACACATGCGCTGGCAGATGGAGAAGCAGGCCGCACCTCCCCTCAATGAACAGGGCGCCCACGTCCACCGCTTACTATCTCTGCTGCCCAGACCCCAAAGCTCTGCCTGCCTCCACCCGCCACCCTCAGGGCCCCTCAGCACTGCCCACATGCTTACTGCTCTTTGCTATGAAACTGATTCACTGGCTGAAACCAGAGGCGACCCAGTGGGTCGGTCACGCCGACGGCAATACCAACCCCACTGGGACTGGCCTCCAGGACAGGCACTGCCACAGGGCACAGCAAAACTGTGACCAGAGAGGCAGGGGGGAGGAAGAATGACGGGGCAAGGGTGGGGTGGGGTGTGATGAGAAAAACCACTTCATTTTTCTGAGTTGCTGCCAAGGCAACATTTTTCTGAGTTTAACCGGATAACTAGGCTCAACCCAGAGTTCGGACACATAGATGAGACTTCAGTTCAGGATTCCCGCCATCAGGTTCCCTCTGCTTTTGCTCTTCCCAGAGCACCTTGTAAAATAACCTTAGAGTTAAGCCCGTGAAAAGTTAGCGACCTCCGCCCCAAAGCCCTTACAGATAAAGTGCTCGCGCCCCAGTTCTCTGGTGGCCCAGGATGGGACGCCCCTCCCCTGGCTCACTGCCCCCTCGCGTCTGGGTCCCCGAGGAAGAACCCTGTGCCTCAGCTTCCTTTGTGTGTGGCAGTGTTGAAACTGCACCCTCAATCCAAATGACCGCATGGGCTTTGCCCCCGCAGTGGGAGCTGGGTGCTGAGGGGGCCCCTGCCCGCCCCTGTGTGGGTGGCCTGTGCCCCGCTATCCAGCAGGTCATAGTCTACGTGGTCTTCATTCGATACAGGAGCCCCGGTTCCTCAGCGCAACTGGTGAGGAGAATGGCACTGTGGGCACAGCATGTACCCAGGGACGTCCTGGGGCTGCAAATGGTCCACAACTTCCTCTGCCAGGCCCACTCTGTCAGGGCTGAAGAGCTCAGATTTCCCTGCACAGACTGACCAGCAGGCCTCAATCTGAGGTGCATGCTTTCCTGTTAGTCTCCAAACAAGACCCTACTGGGTGTCTGGGCCGGAGGTGTGGGCTGTAAACACGCCCGAGTCCAGCTCTGAACAAGGCGAGCTAAGCAGCTCTTAGGGCCCGGCGTCTCCTCAGCAGGCCAGATAATGCCCCAGCCAAGGAGCGCCCCCCAGAGGAGCGCCAGGAGGGGAGGCTGGCTGCCGGGCCCATGTGCTGGGAGCGGGCGGTGCTGTGTGGGGCGTGGGAGCCTGCCCACCCTTGGTGGAGGCCAGTCTAGCAGGGCCACCCTCGCTCCCTGGGCGGGCGGGCCTGCTGGGGTGCTGCCTTGGGGTCGCTGCGGGTCTCACCGCTGTCGCAGGGCATCCCTCGACCCCACAGAAAACAGGGAGTCTTAAAATAATATTCAGTACATACGAATTACTCATATTTACATTTTCTCTTACACTTCAAGTAAACTCAGGGTGCATTATCTGCAGCTAGAGAATTGTTTACTCTAAAAATCAACAGCTTTCAACAACTACTCCATTCAGTTTAGGGCCCACCTGTTTCTTGGTGTCTAACACCTAATTCTGGATGCTTTGGCTTTTGCCGCTGTTTTATGCTCAGTTTCGAAATGTGTACCCAAAGATCTGATGACAGCGTCAGGGAAAGACCTGAATTTTCCCTAGAAATAGTCCATCAGGTGGATTCCTCTCTGAAGCCAGAAGATGGTGTTTAGGGGAAGACAGCACATTCCCTGCCGCCCAAGTCGGCCCCCAGCCCGGCCAGCGCGGGAGGCATCTGCCCCCGTCACCCTCGGGCCCCTCTGAAGCTAACACTTAGGAACTGCCCGCCTCCAGCGATTTACTCAGGCTTCTCGACGTCTGCCGTTCTGTGACGTCTGTTCACACACATGATTTCTTATTCAGCTACTCTTCAAGTGACGGCATCAGAGCATTCTAAACATGGAACGGTTTTTTGTCATGCATCCCCAGTGCCAAGTACAATGCTTGGACACAGGATGAATGAGTGAGTGTGGGAGTGTGAGTGTGAATGAGTCAATGAATGAGTGAATGAGTGAGGGGTGAATGAGTGACTGAATGAGTCAATGAAAGAATGAAAGAGTGGAAGTGGCAAAGCAGGTGTGTCTAATCTCACCTCACCTCTTTCTCTCTCTCTCTGCTTCTGCCTACCTGCCTTTCCACTGCATGGCTCCATCAGCTGCTAAAATATGCCTGTAAGACATTAGTGCAGAAGGTGTCCCACATGTAGATTGATCCAAAATGACAGCCCCCTGTATGGCCCAAGTTCTCGTCCCCTGACGTTGGCCACAGTATACAATTCCTAACACCCGATTTCCTCCCCTGATGGTTTTCACTCTCTTCCCTCTGAATGACTGGCCACAACCTCCTGTTAAGGCTTTGGCACCCGCTCCCCTGGGCCTTGGAATCCACCCGCGTAGCCTTTGGCCCACCCCTGGAGGCCTCACGCCCTTCACACTCTTCCAACCTTTTTCCTCGTCCCTGACTACTGATAAGCGGACAAGCTCCTTGAATGTCCTAACCTACAGCCACTATTACTACATTTCCTTCCGAGACACGCATCCCTTTGCGCGCAGCGTCCTACCTGGGACGGACCCTATGAGGTGTGCCCTGAATGAATGCACTGCTCTTTTCTTGTTCCCAAATTGCCATTATGAAATGCAATGATACGTCTTGTCAAGAAAATACGGCATATCGTATAATCCTCCTGCTTTTCAAATGTGTTTTCAAATGTATTCAGTTGCCAAGAAATTTCCAGATACAGTGCCTCAGTGATTTTTCTAGAAAATACACCCCTCCTCATCTTAGGTGAAAGTGTGCTTTCCCTTGAGGCTCCGCTGAGTGCCCGCTTCCCTGGTCTGCGCCTCGGGCCGGGCAGCAAAGGAGGCAGTCTGCCCCCTGCACACACCGTCTGCCTCTTCCTTCCACAGCTCTACCTCCTTTGACGTTTATGACTGTTGGCCCCCCTCCCCGCCCGTTATCCGTGCTCCCCAGCCCCATATGCACACCCTGGCATCACTGTCACAACTGACGGGCAGCATCACGGCGGAAAGCCAGTCCATTCTGGTTTAACGTTCTCTCTGCATACCCCCATTTTTTCTATCTGGTCTCCTAATAAGGCAGCCCATTAATTTTGGTGGGTGGTGTGATTAGGAGTCGCCAGGTCACTGGCCCCATTCTCAAAGTTCATCTGTCTGGAGATGCCCAGGGGTCCTGTCTGCCTCCACGCAGCTCCTTGAACCGCTCACCGTAGGGACCGACGCTAGACCCCACCACCTCCCAGCCTCTGCAGTGGAGAGCGACGGTCACGTGACCGGACATGCCTGCAGGAGACTTTGAAGCCAGTGAACTGAGGACATGGGCACTTGGCAAAACCTCCTTTAGCAAAGGAGGTGGCGGAAGCTTCCGGCTTTAGGGCCACCAGAAGGGGCCCCCAGAGCCTCCAGCCCTGAGCACTGCTGGTGGCAGGGGAAGCCCAGCAGGTCTGGGCCTTGCTCTGGCTACTCAGCCTCTGGCCCTAACTCTGTGGCCCCCAGCATCAAGGGCTGCCTGACATCTTCTCATGGATCCCCTTTGTCTTAAACTGAATTAAGTCATTCTCTGCAGTTTACAACCAAGAAACCTGACTTTCTCTTGGGCCTGGGGTTTGGCTTAGAGGCCTGCGTTTCTAACCAGAACCCCGGCTGAACATTCCCGGGCCACAAAGAAAAACAGCTCCGTGAGCCTCAGCCAAGCATAGACCCCTGCGATGGACTGACGCTCGTCCCACCGCCCCAAATTCTTCTGTTGAAATGCTGCCCCCCCAGGGTGATGGTATTAGGAGGTGGGGCCTTTGGAAAGTGATCAGGTCATGAGGATGAAGCCCCATAAGGGGGTTAGTGGATGTATAAGATAGACCCTAAAGGTGGCCCCCATCACTTCCACGATGCGGGGCACAGTGAGGAGATAGCCCTCTGCACCAGGCACAGATCTGTCAGCCTGTGACCTCAGACTTCCGGCCTCCAGAACTGTAAGAAGTATCTGTTGCTTAAGCCATCCAGTCTAGGAGATTTTCTGTTTAGTAGCCCAAATGGACTATAACCCACCCAGGCTCTCACGAACACTGTCACTACCCCGCCCTTCCTGACCTGCCACGCCTGGTCAGCCATTTTCCATGCTCGAATTCTCCATCCAGTAAATACCACCGGAGGAAACCACGCAGGCACGTGGACTGCCCACTCCTGAAGGGACAGCACCTGATCCAGGGCCCTGAACACAGGAAGCTCTCAACAAAAACAAGCCTCAGCCTACGTGTGCATCTGGATCCCCGGCGAGGGAGGGGCTGTCCGGGCTGGCCGATTAGTCACCTTTAAGTTATGCTTCCTTAACTCCTTCTGGATTCCCTACAACACCTGTTAAATATTTACTCCCCCCTTTCAGGCTGCTGGGCCTCCTGGCCTCCCCTAGGAGCGTGTGGCCTCCGCCATCCGGCAGGCGCCCCTTAGCTTCCCCGCCCCCCTCGCCCACAGACGCCCCTGCCCTCAGGGGACATGGTGCACCGCCCTCCCGGGGCTGGCCTGAGACTGGAGCACGGACATTCCGCTCGGGCCCTCCCGGGCCTCTGGGGGTCTCCCCTGTGCCCCCTCGTCCTTCCCACCTCTCCTGCCCCATACCTTCCCTCCGTAATGCCTCCCTGCACAGAAGTCCACCTCTGCCTTGGGACTCTTCCTGACCCCCCTCTTCCTTCCCTTTCCCACAAGACTATTTTTAACCCAACTTGTTTTCACACACACAGCAGCCACTTCCCAGGATGGCCGGTTTCGCTCATTCCCCGGCTCTTCTGTGGTGGGGCTTGCTGCGGCCCCCAGGACTGCGGGCCAGACGCAGTGGCCCGCCCTGGTTCCACATTCCACCTGCTCTGAGGGTGTGACCAGAGGGAACTCTCTTCCCCTCCCCCTGCCGCAGAGCTGACGGCCTCCAGGAACCCACGCTGGCCTCCTCCAGTCCACTCCCTCTTCTCTCAAGCCCAGGCCTTT
Source organism: Smutsia gigantea (assembly GCA_032199065.1). Classification (NCBI taxonomy): domain Eukaryota; kingdom Metazoa; phylum Chordata; class Mammalia; order Pholidota; family Manidae; genus Smutsia; species Smutsia gigantea. Next base: position 92,819 of record JAVSCE010001965.1, read on the forward strand.
TGATGGACCCCAGACCCCAGACCCCAAGTTAACGCCCCTGAGCTTTAAACAGAACAGGCCCAACACCGAACTCATGGACTTCCCCGTCCTCCCAACAGGATGCTTTTCCTGCACGTCTTGTACAGTCAAGGGTCACTGAGCCAGAAACCCACACCCCACCCTGGTCCCTCCGCTGCTCACCGTGCCAGGCCAACAACACCCTGGCAGCTCCTGGTGGCGCCTTGCCATGGGCCCTGCCTCTGCCGTGAGCTCCTCACTGTCTCCCTGACTCCGGGCTCCCGTCCCCCACCCACCTTGTGACTTCTCAGGAGAGCGATGTCTCTGAACACCATCCCAGTCCCACCACTCATCTGCCTCAAGCACTGTGTGTGTGTGTGTGTGTGTGTGTGTGTGTGTGTGTGTGTTTCACCTTTTGCCCCAGACTCTCTGAAAGCCAGGCAGCCTCACCTCAGAGATGACACGCAGACCATAAACCACCCTGGTCACCATGCTCAGGGGCTCTGCTCCCTCTGAAGCCTGTCTCAGGGTGCCTAGGGACTCGTGGTGCCCTTGTGGCACTCAAGCTGGTTAGTCCTTTAGGCAAGGAACTTCCCTCCCCATCCAGCCTCACCTCCCACAGGCCCCAGCCCACACCCCTGGTCACGGTGCGCCACTTCCCTGCTGGAATACAGGGCCTGTCCATGCTGTTCCCCTCAGCTACTCCTGAACTGTCTTGCAAGACCCAGGCCCAATAGTCCCTCTCTCTGAAGTCTCCTTTCTCCTTCCAGAATGAACTGCTGTCTGCCTTGGTCACAGAATAACCTTTCCAGAGCAGTTAGCACATTGCCTTCCTCCGACACCACACCTGCCAGTCGGCAGACAGGGGACCACATTCAGCTTCGAGTCCCCTCTGCCTGCACCTACCAGCGACCCAGGGCCTCCTGCATGTGCAGCCCCTGGTCGACAGCTGTGGGTTCACTCCAAGGCCCTGCCTCCCTTCAACAACAAACCGAAGCAGGCTGGTCTGTTACCTTTAGCATACTTCAGCTTTTCTGCCATTTATTTGCTTATCTTTGTGCTCTTTGCTGATCTTCATTTGAATGATTTAAACTCATCTCAGAAAGCCCTGTGGCTCCTGTTGGGTCCCTAAGGCTAGCCACTGTAGAATACCAGGGCTGAACCATGAAGGAACCACGCCACAAACAGTGAGGAGAAAATGTATAAATTCACTGCAAGGGTGCTCTATTTGACCAAGAATTTAAAGGTGGACGAGCCATAGGCAAACCCATCTTCATTTTAATGTGAACAATCGACCTCTCCTATTCCTACCTCACCTGGATAAATCAAAACATCCATGCAAAGCACTTACGGCTTTTCAGCTATAGATAAAGAGAAATTTCTGCTACTCTCTTAGCATGGAAAGTCTCACATAAACTTGATAAAGCTGAAAGCAGATTTGCCCTATAAATATTACTCATAACAAAGAGGTATCCACTCATATTGTGTAAATAACACACATTAAAATAGATGTTATACTGTAATTGATTCGATGTAAAATGTTGCTGAAATCCGTGAAATCAATTTCATCTGAATCCCAATTGGAAAAGTTCAAACATAGAGTTTGAACTCTATGATAATCTAGTGCCAGCAGTACCACTGCTACACTAGAGGAAAATCAAAAAGAAGTTAGAGCTAGATAATCCAACACCAGTTTTAAGCCTCAGCTTCACTTTTGGTGATTATAGGAAAATTAAATATTGACATACTTGACAGCTTTCACGTCCACAGACCTCCCTTAACTATTATTGGGGGAGGTGTCATATTCAATTGTTTTTGTGTGATGTTATAATGAGATTTTACACTTGAGATTTTATTATGCTTTTTTCTATTACGAGTGGGAAATATTCCTGTTAATTATAAAAAGTAAGGATGTATAGCTAAGTATAAAACTCCTTAACCCCACACGTCTCCCCTAGGTCTCTCCCTCCTTGACCGTTGTAAAGTCTGGCTCCATCATTCAAAGTGAGGCCAAAGAACAGGAAATCAAACCGACGTCTACCAAGCCTCAAGCATTCTGCTTCTCTTCATCCGCACACCACGTGGGGTCGATACTATAGACACAGATTTTACAGATAGGTAAACAGAGGCCCTACTTTGCAGAGGCCACACACCCAATGAAGAGGCTCTCGATGGCTCAGGTAGGGCTCTCTGGGAGGGAGCCCCATTATGCTGGCAATACCCCGAGCCCCTTTCTACGGACCTGTCTGTCTGTGGCCGTGTTTCCTATCAAGTAACCCCCATCACACTGGTCACAGCTTCCTGGACAACAGATTGGGGCTGACCCAAAGCCAGCAACCCGGGAAGAGGCCTCCTGTGCAGACATGGCTGGCCAAACCAATCTGATCCTCTCTTGCAGAAGAATGCAACTCTGAGGGAAGCAGAGAGAAGGAGCGGCCCACAAAGACATCCAGTAAAAAGGCAGCGAGTGCCAGCCCTGGGCCTCATGCTCAGGCGCCGGGACGGGGCTGGAGGAGAGGAGCCTGGTGGGGAGGGCTGGCAGGCAGATGCTTTTATACAGGGTTTAATTAGTGCCCATAAAGCTCTAATTAAGAAAATGGCAACTAAAGCAAGAACAGAAAGATTTCCTAAAACCATAAATCCTTGAATATGCAATTTACAAAAATGAAATTATTGTTATCAATATTTCAGCAGAACATTACTCAGTTGTTTCAGCACCGCACAGACAAAAACACTCATTTTTAGAAAACCAACACTGTAAACACAAAGTGAGGACAAGTGGGCAGCCCTCGAACCCACGCCATTCTCTGTCTGTGGCAGTAGGGAGCTGGCAAGATCACAAGCAACTGAGATTTTTTTTTTTAAATGCCCAATACCCAGGCCCCCTGCCAGATGGATGAAATCATATACCTAGGGGTTGGACCCAAGAACTGTCCGAGTTCCCCAGGCCACGGTGCAGCCAGGATCCACTCTCGGTCAGTGGGTCCCAAAGCGGTCCAAGGACCGCCAGTGTCAGCATCCCAGGGGACTTGCTGGAAAGGCACGTTGGCACTGCTCTGAACCTGAAATTCTGTTACACGACCACTCACATGACCCTGACGGACCCCAAAGTTTGCGCCGTGGCCTCGCGGCCTATCACCGTATCAGAAGGTGCATCTTCCTTTTTTACTATGGATATATAACACTGATTGATAGTAAACTGGAAAAAGTTCGACAAACAGGACAAGCAAAGGCTAATTTCCTCAGTAAGGAAACTCACATAAACTGGCAAAAAACACATGTAGATACTGAGGACCTCAGAACACAAGGATACACAAACAATTCCAAAAAAAAATTTATTTACGTTTTTAATTATATAAGAATCAACATACAAGCTTATATGTACAAAGTAATGCTTAAAACTGGCAGGAAGGGGAACAAAGAAAAAATGCCAAAATGATGACCATGTGGCTTCTGAGTGGTTATAGCGGGTTTTTGAATGATAATATATTATCTTTATGATTTTGAAAAAACATATGTTTAAAATACAGTATCTTGATCCCTACCTCATATTATATACACAGGTTAAAAAGAATATTGTAAAATTATTAGAAAAAGAGTGTTTGTATGGTCTTGGGGTAATAAGAAAAGCTTTCTTAATACAAATAAAGCAAAATCTTAAATAATATGATTAGTGCCCTTGAAAACATCATAACTTTAAACTTCTGTAAAACGAAAGCCTCCACAGACAAATGAAAAGACAATTCAGGAACTGTGAAAAGATGTCACAACACGTATGGCAGAGAGCAGCTTACCGCAGGAATATACACAGAAAACCCCCACTAACCAGTATAAAAACCTACTAACCAACGAGGCAAAACGTGCTGATGAAGCATGTGACAGTGTCAGTCAAAGTCAAGAGAGCTCAACGCCACCCCCAAAGACACCGAAGTCGCTCCAACCCATACGCAATGCAGAGCAAGGTCTGAAACAATCCGAGAGGCCATTCTTATGCCTATCAGATTGTCAAAAATGTAACAGGCCATCAATACCCCGGGTACATCAGGCTTCGCTGCTGGGGATATAAACTGCCTGGGTGCACGGCCGAGCCCCCCACCCAGCAACACCACGGCCAGCTAGGAGCCTTCATGCACATTCACAGCCAGAAACCTGGGTCACGCTGGCCCTGAGAGCACTGCTCTGAGATGGCAAAAAGCGGGGCGACCTGAATCCCCATCAGCAGGCAAAAAGGTAAATGAAATGTGGTCCATTTGTCCAAACAGGTACTATAGGTGCAATTGTGAAGGGAAATAAGTAGATCTGTATGTATCAATATGAGTAGTTTTCAAAAAGTTTTTAAGAAAGCAAGTTACAGAATGAAATGCAATTTTAAGACCATTTACATATATTCTTAAATATATATAAATCATTATATATAACGTTTGAAACATAACAATTTTCTAGCTAACTAGCCAGCTATGTAAAAACTAATTTTAAAATAAACTGTAAGAATACACATCAAACTCACAGCGGATGTTACCTCTAAGTTGGGAATAAGCTTTTTCTTCAGCTTTTCAACCCCCTGTCCCCAGTCCAAAAAAAAAGTTTGCAAAAACAAGAGTCAGATAACATGAACATTAGCACCCACAGTAATGATCTGAGCATGGTGTGCTCGAATCCTGTGATTTTTATTACTTTATTACAATGCAAACAGTTGAGTCAATGTTAGATGACACTTACGCATGTAAGGCAGCTTTTCTGGGCAGGGGAGGTACGGTGAATATGTGAAGTTTTCCGGAAGATAGGTTGTTGTTTGAACAAGATAATCACTTGAATTATTTCCTTCAGGATAATCTTGGAGAGAGAAAAAAAGTTACAACCAAGAAATTGCCTTTTTGTTTCACTCCTTGTATAAAATATCACTACGGTTCTGAGAAGACCTACAATATGCAAGCTACAGAAGTCGTTAAAAGCAATGATTTATAAAGCTCCAGAGAAAAGCAAATGCAGCTGGCGTGGCTACTCTCCCGCCCACCTTCCAACGCTGCCAGGACGGCCCTCAGCAGGGTTTCCCAAGGGGGCCACAGGACAAGCCCAGAGCAGCCTGGCCTGCTCACGCATGCTTACGTGGCAGGTTCTAACCTTGCATGACACCTGCTCCCAGCACCCCCGCCACTGAGCCAGAGTCAAAGGGAGTGTGCAAGTGCCAGGGACTGCTCCCTGCTAGCTGACAGCTGAGGGCCCTGGGGCGGCCACAGCCCCCACCAGCAGAGGTAGGATCATGTGTTTTCACCGCCCAACACTCAAGAGCTGAGATGTACCCACTCAGCTTCTGACAATCAGGCCATTTGAAATCCTCAGTCTTTCCCACCCAGGGGCTGCAGTGCCCAGGAGCCCTGGAGCTATCCTTCCATTAGGCGCACCGTCTCCTGATGCACCGAGTCACACAACGCCAGGGCACAGGTGCGGAGCCCCAGGGTCACGCTGGGTGCAGATCCTCACTCCCACACACCCTAGCTTGCAGGCACGTAGTTTCCCATCGGTGCCAACGTCATGTTTCAATTAGAAAAATGCACAAAGTGCTTAGAACAATGCCTGACCCACATCCATACTCAGTGACTGTAGCTTTGAGTGGCTGGTTGTGAGATGAGAACCTGACTCAACCTGGGACAGTCAGAGCCTTAGGAATTCTGAACTTGGAGCCAGAGATCATGTTTCAGTCCTTTCTGGAACAAAGTTCTCAGATGCAAATCTGGGAACCACAACCTGCCAGTTTCCTGCCCTGCAAGAGGAAGCTGGTCTCCGAGAATGAGACCAACATGCCGTGAGTAAGAGACAGAGATGGAAACAGCTGATTAAACTACATCCGTCTCCTGGATCAAAGCCATGTACCTACAGGAAGAAGCTGTAGCAGATGCTTTAGGAAAAGGGGAAGGTACTCCCAAATCTCCAGTAATCTGCTCTGATGGCAGAGATTCCTGTCTGAACTGGCCTGCATGGAAACAGGGGCAAGAACTGGCACCGGGTTGAGAGAGAGAGACCTGTCTGCCAGTGACCAGCAAGTGAAAGGCTGCAGGTCCGAGTCATACACCCTACAGAGCCCGTAAAAGCTAAGCCTTCTCACTATGGAAAAATGGCAGAAACCTGGAAACTGAGTATCAGGTATATGAGGCAAGTCAAAGAAAACTAAACACCTGCCTGTGCCCCTTTTCCTGGCAGATATTCATTCACCAAAACAGAGTTGCTGGGGCTGTCCCCGGGGAGCGAGGCTGGCACTTTGGAGCAGGCTCCCACTGGCAGGCCTCCTGCTGGAAGGGGCCCTGGGCGGCTGCCCACACGGGTGTATAGGGATCTGGTACCAAGGGAGAGAGAACAGAAGTCCGGTTCCCAAGGACTGCATGGGCATCCCAGATGTGAATCTGGCTGGGCATCAGATTTTTTTAGCAAAAAGTAGACTTTTATTACAGCAGCAACTGAGGTGAATCCAGCGGCCCCCCAGGGCCACCACTGCAGCACCACCTTCTCTCCCGCCCTGACCGCCACAGCGGGATGGTAGAATTCAGCTCTCCCAGCGCCCACGGGCCTCCTTCCACACAGGCTGGGCGGAGCCAGCAGATCAGCTACTGGCCCCCAACTAGAAGGTGGCCGCTGAGAAGGCCCCGGCCCACATCGGTGCAAAACAAGTAAGGTGCAGAGGGGAAGAAGGGAGGGGAGGGGAGGAAGAAGGGTGATGCTCAGAACCAGGGAGCCCAACCCTCCTGAGTAATAGAGGAGAGAAGGGGCCCCACAGGGTAATACTGACTGGGGAGGGGAGGGGCAGAAGGCCGCAGCACACCTAGTGACAGCCAGAGCTCAGATGAGGGGCCTGGCCCGAATGAGCTCTACGAGGAGACGGTGACAGCAGCTTCAAGGTGACTGCACTACCAGAAGATGCCAACGTGGTAAACAGGGACCATTGAGGTACTCCAGCTAAGGCCCATTCCAGCAGGAAGTGGGAAGGCCCCTGAGAACCCTCCCCAGGGCCTGTCTACAGAGGGGCCTCTCTCCAGGGAAGCCCTGAAGCCCTTGGTGAGGAAGGAGACGGACTCTGGGGTGGCTGTATGCCCAGGGACAGACTACCACCACAGAACCCCTTAGGAGCTAATTCTCTGTATGTTCCCCACAAATACCTGCAAGATTTGAAGATACTAAACATAAAATAAACGCAAGGAAGTGCAAGAAGGTTCGCATTCTTTCCTTAAGACGTTTTTAAAAAATGTATCTAGATATATATAACAAATGTTCAAGTTATATTCAAAACCATTTTTCTCCTTTTCTGGGGACCCTACCTAGCTAAGAATCTTCTATACACTGCACGCCTGGAGGAGCTGAAAACAGGTCAGGGTGTGCCCAGGAGTCCACTGCCTTTGCACTCCAGGAACTCGCAAACCCTACAGCAGATGACACGCCAGTGCAGTCCTCACGTGGTTTCTTAGTGTCATGCAGTATTTTCTTACTCTGCATGAGTTATTAATCCTTGTCATTAATACTCAGGCCCCATCCCTTAGCCGCACACTATGACTGGATAAATCCACAACCTGTTCACAGAAATGTGAAGCACTCTAGACATTTCTGCAGAAGAAACTGTTAAAAGCATCTCTCCCTGGGGAGTCTGGGGTGACAGGAGGAGTGACATGCTGTTCCACTGACTGTTTCAGGGCTACAGTGACTGAATCTGTGGAGAAAGAATCCATGTTATCAGTTTCATCAGTTTCTAAAAAACCAAATTAAGAAAAAAACCCTTAGAGACATGCAGTATCAGTACTTTCACTTCCTTTAAGCACAAAGTTTTGAAACTAAATATGTTATTCTTGACCACATCATTTTTAATGGTCATAAGGATCTCAGCTTGTTGCCAGACTTAAAGTCTCTGCACTCCTTGGGTACTGTGTCCAGGGGCATGTACGGCATCCCAACATATTTTGTATAATAAGTCTATCCACCCCTGCCACTAGTCAGACTATCTCTTCTTTGAAATCAAACTGCATCTGATTTCTAGTATCTAATAAAGTATCTAAAACATAAAAACTACTGTACATGAATACTTTACAACTGATAATATAGCCAACAATGATTGATGCTTTTAGAGGTCATACTGTAATAAACCCACAAAATCACTATTCCACCCAGTATGACCACTGCTTTCAAACTCCGGAGCCGTGCTCCCAGGTTGTACATGACAAGATGCATCTGAGACTTTCCCACAACAACGGCTATAAAACACGGACACCGCTTCATGCAATGAATGGATGAAAACACTACGAGGTCTGGGCCCCCTGCCTTCACCTCCTTCCACAGCCACACCCAAAGGGAAGCTCAGGATGAGACGCGCTGGACAGGTCCCTCCTCAGCAGCCGCTGGGCCCCATCACTCAGGGGAAAGGAGAAGAGGACCAAGCAGTCTCTCCAGGGCTTTGTTTTTCCCCCAAAGGCAGCTTAAAACAGGCAATAGAAACTCAAAGAGAGCTCTGGCCTGTTTACCACAGGCTGTCATGTGCGTCTAGCAGTGTCTGAGAGCTGCAGACCGCATGCCCACCACATAGGAAGTGTGCTGGGCCGTTTGCAACAGACTGACGGTTCTGACATTGTATGACCCTTATTATCTGCTCAGGAATTACTCACTGAATACATCCTGTTTCCTTAATTTGACTGATGGCAGCTACAAGGTACCAGTGATTTCTTTATAAAAATACTACATGTCGTGTCTATACACACTCGATGCTTCAAAGAGTTGGGTACAGGATTAAAATCCCTTTTTGAAACCAAATGTACTTGGAAATATCACAACCTATTTGCCATTAAGTATTAAATTTTAAACAAGCCAGTCCAAGGCTACCCTAGAATTCAATCAGCTCTTTGTATACTTACTGGCTGTCATCTCCTTTTTGGAAGACTATATCCATATAAGTCTGTGCAGAAATAAACAACTGCACTATAACTATTTATGTTTCTATCTCTCCCAGAAGTCTGGAGATTGTCATATAAAGGCAGGACATTTTTATTAGTGTTATGTTTCTAATATCTAATTAAGTATGCTAACTATGCTAATCGCTCAATATAAATGAACATGGCAGAGCCTCATGGTTACCTGCTCAAACCCACTGTCCCTCTCTCCTCAGGTAACAGAACCCCGACTTCCCTCGGGGTGCGAGCATGCCAGCTCAAAAACTGTGAGGCCGCAGTGCCCTTATGACAAAGTTCCAGCCTGTGAGATGTAAGCAGAAATACCCTGTGGGACTGCTGGGAAGGCTCTTTAAAAAGGGTGCTCTGTTCCTCCTCCTGTCCTCCTTCTTATTGACCCAAATACAAACAGAAAGACGGGTGCCCCAGCAGCCAGCCTAGCCTGTGAAGCTGCGTGACAGAGCGCGAGATGTCAAGCGTGCGACCTTTCTCCACAGCAGCCACAGATTCCAACGTGCAGGCTTCTACACAGCGACACAAAGCCTCAGGGGTCAAACCACTGTGGTCAGGCCTCCTACAGCCAAAGCCGGCTCCTGAAACAATGACTGGTTGTCTCCTGAGAACAGTTCTTCCACCATGAAAAGTTTCCAAAGGTCCCCAAAGTAAACGCACTCTAACTGGGGTCCCAGCCATTGGGTCTTCCATGGAGGCCTGACGGGTGGGGAAGAGAGGACGCCCTCTTTTTTTCTTTTTTTCAGATGAAGGGTGCTGGGCCTTGGCCGAGTGGTCAGTTCTCCTATTCAAGCTCAACAGTCACACATGCAATTTTTTCCGACCCCAGGAAAAGAATGATTTTGCACATATTTTCAGCGCTCACTCACACAAACACACCCAAAGATGCCCATCATCTCTGTTCAGCTGGGTGAACTTTTAATACTCTCACAGTGAATTTATTCAGTGTCCTAAGAAAGTTTAACAATAAAATGTTTAAATTTCTCCTAAAATTGGCCTATTACTCAAAAGACCAATTAAGGCAAAAGACCAGTTAAGGAGACTTTCATTGTACTATTAAAATATCAACTAGGATGAGAGTCTGAAAGAAATGCTTTGAAAGTTGAAAGGGAGGAAACCATTATGAGCGCTTTGATTTGTGGCATCATGAAACAAATTAGGCAAATGATTAGATTTTACAGAAGCCCATGTGAGATTAAGAATCAATATGAGACCGTCTTGAATTTTTAGAAGAGTCTAAAACTATTCACCCGCCTTAAAATATATTTTCAGAAAGAGCATTTATGGTAAGGAGAGAAGGGTGTCCTACCAGTAGAGTGTGTGTGCATGTGTGCAGTTTACAGCTGCCCAATGAAGAACTGTTGACACAAACTGAACCTGTAACTTTAACTGTTTAAAATGAGAACACAGAGGATGACGATCAGCCACTGAACCCTTTCAAGTGACACCTAATGAAACTTCAGTCGACAGTGCAAACTCTCCCCACAACAGTCAAATCCATTCATATCAATTCCACCTTCATTAAATCTCTCATCTGGCCTTTTACTTAGGCTTTAACCTCATGTGATGGAAATTCTGTTTCCAGATAATTTAAAGACAAGAGCAGCTACTGATTTCCAAGTTTACATAATCTCTCCTTTAGCCTCCCAAAAAGGTCATAAAATTATTAAGAATCCTCTATCAGTAAAAGCAGTATTTTCTTAACAGACTTGGACAAACATTTTAGGAATCAGAATGGGCATAAAGGCAAAGGCCACACAGGCTTATCTGGAGAAGCTATGCTCTTTGTGGTTAATTTCTCTTCAATACAGTAGGTGAATTTAAAAAGTAAAAGCTGCTTTTCATATTTTGTTCCATTTATATCTGCAAGAAATAACTTAAGTTGCCTTGTACAAAGCCTCCACAACCCTGCTGGCCGCGCCTTCACGCCTCCTGGAGTACGGCCCACCTTGGCCCATGCAGGGGCCATGAGAGACACCTGCATCCCTAGCAGGCCTCGGAGGCGGAGCCAGAGCTGGAGGGCCCCGGCTCGCAGCTGGGCCTGTGGGGCTCTGGTCCGCGCGGGCCAAGGTGGGAGCTGAGCAAAGCCACGGAGGAAGCGACCCACCTGTGCCGTTGGCGGTGGCGTTGGTGTGTGTGTACAGCCTGATCATCTGCCCTATGGTCCTCACGTTCTCCTTCAGCATCAGCCCTCGGGCTTGCACCATGAAGAGATATGTGTTGGCTATAAAAGACAAAAGAAGGCATGTTGTGATTCAATAAGCGGCTTTCATATTTAATGAAATAATATTCAGAACTGGGGAACTGCCCAATAAACCCAAACTGACCCAATTAGCATAAACATAAAGTGACTATTTCCCATTGTCAAACAATGACAAACTGCTTTTTTAAAACAATAAAAGTGAAAAAGTTAAAATAGTAAAATCCATCAAATAGGAGACTTAAGGAACAAAATGAAATATCATAATGAATTCTTTTAGCCATAAATGATTTTCTACCATATAATATACTTAGAAATTTCAAAAGGCATTACAAGTATTCAACCATATAGTTATAAAACTCATTTTCTCTAATTCTGTATTAATCCCACAAAGGTCCGGACCCCTTACCAAACCCTGACTATAACATACCCTGACGTACATACTGTCAAGCACAGACGCAGACCTTGCGAGCTCTCAGCGTGTCTGGAGGGACTCAGGGAGCACGATGACCTTGAATCGATACTTACATAGGTAATTTATCTCTAAGAGTTAATTACTGAACTTTTACATTCCCTTTCAGTCACAAACCTGCCCACCGGGACCGTAAGAGCAGGAGAAATCAAAATCAATGTGCATTTCCAAGTTGGCCACTTTAATTTTTTATAGTAAAGTGCTTCAAAAGCAGGCCCCTCACTTCTTCCTCTGGGAGGAACTGTTAAATGGGCAACGATCACACTGTCCCCTGCTCCCTGTGGGCCCAGGCCTCCCCAGAGTCACAGAGCAATCAGAGGACCCCTTCTTTCCCTCTCGGTCCTGATCTGACGAGCACTTGCAGAGCTCTGGACAGCTCTCCGGGTCTCAGCATCCTCAGCTAAGAGGCAGTACTGCCCACATGTCCTCGAGACCTCCACCTGAAACTCTCCGAGCATAAAGCCAAAAAATCGTAAGCTCTAATCAGACATGAGGAGGCAAACCAAGAAATCTGCAAGATTCAGTTAATGACTCAATTTTAAGATAAGGCAACTCTGAACACAGGAATGACACTCTTGAAAAATGAATACCACATGGAAAAAATGTTAAACGCCAGCTAATATTCTAGGCCCTGTCCCACTTCTTCAAGATGGTACAAGAGAGATGAGCAAAATATGCTTACTACCTCCCTTCCAAAATTTTATGTGAATTTGAATTTGCTCAAAGTACACATGAGCAGAGTAAACAGAACCAGCAAAGAAGCAGAGCAAAACAGCACCTTCAGTCCGTGAAAAGAAGCAGAAATCCAGGCTTCACATGAGCTTTATCATGATCATTTTTAAAAGCATGCCTACATCCCCACCAGAAGGGAGTCCTGTAATCACATGAAACTTTGTTTAGGCTTAAATTTTTTACATCAGGGTTACAAACACTGCAGGTTTTGATTATGTCTTCGCTCTTGAGTGGACTTTAAAAAGAAGAAAAGAGACAAAATGAAAAATGGGAACAAAAAGGCAGCCAACAACCGAAAAGACAGGAAAATGTTCAACAAAAGCCAAGCTCGCATTAGCAAGTCTACCTCAACCAAGACCTAACATTCAACTGCAATGATGCAAGAAGAAAGCACCAAATAGATCACTGATGCCAGAAGCACCTTTTTCATCCCAAAGTCATATGAAATTTGTTATCTGTGACAGAAATATCCTGTTCTGCACCAAACTGTAAAAAGACCTGCCCTGGAGTAGCAGAAACGAGCCAGGGGTAAAAACCTCAGACCCCAGTAAGAGCATATGTGCATTACTGTATGTCTGAGAAATGGAATTTTTTTTAATGATATAGCTTTTACTCTGAATTAAGACACCTACTCATATGGAGAAAATTGCTGAACATCCGGAAACCATGTCAAATGTAAGTAGCAAGGAAACCATCTAGCACAGAAGTGAATCATCAAAAACACATTTTCCTAAAAACTCTCAAAATACCAGGTAACAAGACTGTTAAGAAGAAAAAAAAAAGATTCCCAGTGGCTCCTGTGACAAACCAGTCCTGACAGAGGCATCTCATGAGCTGGACACAGAAAGAATGAAGGAGAGAAAGACCCCAAGGTCTCCAAATGGAAATCTGTTCGCTTCTTCTAAATCATTTACAGCTAATTGAGTTACATTCCTTAGGTTAACAGTCCTCAGTGGATTTAATCCCTGAAGATTAAAACCTATTAGCAATGAAGCTGTGTTTAAATAGAGAGTCACCAATACAGGCAGTGAAGTGTCTGCCTTGCAAGGCTCACTAAGCCGGCTTCCAGCTGAGAATGGTTCCAACTGTCTAATTCCCAGCACCATAAAATTATGTGACTCACACTCAAATAACTGGATGGCTGCTCATTATCATTAACATAAAATGTAATGCCTTATTGGTAAGCAGTGAAAGGCAATTTTTGTCCAAAATTTCTGTTTCAACTTAGAGAAGCTATATTTCAGAAAATAAGTAGGGAGACCTTCTCAGCCTTGCCCTTCGGTCTCAAGATGACTCAGAGACACACTAACAACTCCCAATGCATAATTAAAATCATGCCATGTTCCCTTAGTTCATTTGCTATTCGCCTCTATATTGAGACTTAAATTTATTTACCCGGTTCTACTTTCCAGAGGAGAAAAACGACAACTTAAGAGGAAAAAAAAACCTTCAAAAATTAACAGTTTATAAAACTTCCTGGGCATCCTACCCTGGGCATGTGAGGAAAGAGATTAATGAACTTGTGTTATTCTCAACAAAAGGACCTAGGATCTAAGGCACCTGTTTGCTGTGACTGTGTGTCCCCCCCCCCTTTCCACATCCAGCTCTGTTCAGCAAAAGCGTGGTAATTATTCAAGGTCAGGAGAGTATGACAGCCTGTGGTGACCTGCAAAGGTTTCCTGAGCTTTGAGGACCCAAACACGATATCCCTCAGACCCCGGTACCCAGGTTCCTAACCCTCAGGACACACTGCTTCCAGTCCTTGAACAAGGTAAGTCATGTGAAGAACTGATTTTGAGAGGGAGATTTCCCTGGTCAGACATCCTGGCACACAGTTAATAAATAAAGGATTGGAGTGAAGAGGGGCTAGAAAAACAGTTTGGAGAGACATTCATACAGAAGTGGGAACTGCAGTGGTGAATTACTACAGGAAATATTATCTAGAAAGGAGATAAGGGGAAGTTCAGATGCATGGACACAGACCACAAATAGGAAGCACAAAGATAAAAGGCCCCAACATGAATTAGCCTGAGCTGAAACATAGTGAAGGAAGTGGGGATGGTTAACTGTCAAATGCAACAGTGGCTAAGAGAAAAGACTAAAAAACAATTGCTTAAAAAAATAAAAAGCTAATATTCAGTGTAGACTCTGCCAGGCACCCTTAGGAGAGCTTTACATACACTAACCTATTTAATCCTTACCGGCCACCCTGGCAAGTAGGTACTAATATTATTCCCATTTTACAGATAAAGAAATTAAGGCATGGACTTAAGTCACTTGCTCAATGTCACACCATTACTAGCAAGAGGTGGCGCTGGAATTCAACCGCAGCAGTTGGCCAGAGCAATCCAGCTGTTCACTACGCTGCGTGGCCTCCTGAAAATGCCAGCGGGTGACCACTGTCCACCCTTATGAGAGCAATTTCAGGAAAGCAATGGAAACAAAAAGAAAACAGTAAAGAACGGATAGTGACAGAGTGAAAGCAGTTAAGTTTCAGAAAAGATAAGTAAGAACAAGGTCCAGGGGAGTTTTTGGAACAGAGGCAGCTGCACATGACTGTGGCCTGTGGGGAAGAAGAAAGAGGAAATGTAAATTTCAGGCACTGAAAGAAGTTAGAGGAAGGAGGACACTGGACATTTCCACTGGCAGAGGTGCAGAAGCAGAGGCTCTGAGGTGCCAGGTACAAAGCATATCTAAGGACAGCCATCCAACTTGAATAGAGTTTGTAGCAATTAAAAATCGGCTGTGAAGGTCCGAGTGGATGCATAATGTGAGGGAACAAGCAAGAAGGTCACTGCAGAGATGAGGAGTACCGTGAGCAAGGTGACCACATGCCAGCGGTGGAAGGTTCCGGAGACTGGGGCTTGGGGAGACGCAGGGACAGCAGGTTGCAGTGGTGAGGACTAGGTATGGCAACCCAGTAAGATGAAAGACAAAGATTAGACGTCCTGAAGGTCACCAACAGGGGTGCCAGTGGGGGCAGAGCAGGGCCGGAGCCTTCTGAACTGAGGTCAGGCATTCGTTTCAGGCACCTCAGGAAAGGGGGTCTGAAGAATCTGGGGTTTCCCAGCATGTATAAAAGTTACATTTACACTGTAGTTGATTAAAGTATACAGCAGAATTATTTTTTAAAATGTACATACCTTAATAAATATTTTATTGCTAAAAAATGCTAACCATCCTCTGAGCTTTCAGTGAGCTGGAAGCAATCTTACTGCAGGTGGAGGGCCTCGCCACATCTTGGCAGCTGCTGACTGTTCACGGGTGGTGCTGAAGGTTGGGGGGTTGTGGCAATTTCTTAAAGTAACAATGAAACAACCCACCAATTCTTTCTATCACCAACTATTTTCTGTAGCATGTGATGCTGTTTGATAGCATTTAACGCAGTAGAATTTCTTTCACAACTGGAGTCAATCCTCTCAAACGCTGCCACTTTTCATCAACTAAATTCATGTAATTTTCTAAATTCTTCCTTGTTACTTCAACAGCCATCACAGCCTCTTCACCAGTAGATTCCACCTCAAGGAACCAATTTCTTTGCTCAGCCTTTAGAAGCGACAATTCATCTGTCAAAGTTGGACCACGAGATGCAGCCCGGCAGTCCCGCCCTCAGGCCCACTCCTAACTCTAGACCTCTGGCTGTCTCCCCACACCTGCTCCCGTCACTCCCTCCACTGAAGAATCAACTTCTCCCAAATTCTGTTAATGTTGAAATTCTGACGTCTTCCCACGAATCACAAATGTTCCTAGTGGCATCTAGAACGGTGACTGCTTTCCAGGTTTCCAATTCACTTTGCCTGGACCCATCAAACAATCACTATTTATGGCAGCTGTAGCCTTAGGAAATGTATTTCATAAATAGTAAGACTTGAAAGTAGAAATGACTCCTTGATCATGGGCTGAGGAATGGACGCTGTGTCAGCAGCATGAAAACAACCTGCATCTCGTCCATCTCCACCAGAGCTCTTGGGTGACCAGGTGTGCTGTCAGTGAGCAGTCACATTTTGAAAAGAATCCTTTTTTCTGAGCAATAGGTCTCCACTGTGAGTTTAAAATATTCAGTAACCATGTTGTAAATGAATGAGCTGTCATCTAGACCTTGTTGTCCCACCGACAGAGCAAGGCAGAGTAGACTGAGCACAATTCTTAAGGGCCCTGGGACTTTCAGAAGGGTCAGTGGCCACCGGCTCCAGCCTGAGGTCACGAGCTGCATTGGCCCCTGACGGGTCAGCCTGTCCTGGAAGCTCTGAGTCCAGCCCCGACTCCTCCTCTCCGGCCATGAAGACCCCAGGCAGTGTCTCCCAACAGAGGCCATTCCCTCTGCATGGAAGGCCTGGTGCCAGGGTGGCAGCGTCCCGAGTGACCTCCGCTCCACCCCCGGGGTAACCGGCTGCAGCTTCTCCACCAGCACCTGCTGCTCACTGTGCTTCTGTTATGGAGACGCCTGTCCTCAAACCTCAGAGCCAATCTCTGCCGGCTACAGACTTCCCTTCTGCAGCTCCCTGCCCTCCTCGGCCTTCACGGGATTGGAGAGAGTCAGGGCCTCTCTCTGGGTGAGGCTTTGGCTTAAGGGAATGTTGTCTGGTTTGATCTTCTACACAGACCGCTCACACTTTCTCCGTATCAGCAGCAAGGCTGGTTTGCTGTCTGACCACTCATGTGGTCACTGGGGAGCACCTTTAATTCCCTCCAGGAACTTTCCCTTTGCCCCCACAGCTTGGCTAATGGGTGCCAGAGGCCCGGCTTTCAGCCCTTCTCAGCTTTCAGCAGGCTTTCCTCACTAAGCTTCATCATTTCTAGCTTTTGACTTAAAGTGAGAGACGTGCGACTCCTCCTCACACCTGCACTCTTAGCGGCCGTTGTAGGGTTAAAATCAGCCTAATTTCAATATTGCTGCATCTCAGAGAATAGTGAGGCCCAAGTGTGTGGGGGGAGAGGGGCAGCAAGGGGACAGCCATGGAACAGTCAGAACACACATTTATCAAGTTCACTGTCTGATATGGGCATCGTTCAGGATCCGCCAGAACAATTACAAGAGTAATGAAGATCCCTGGTCATGGATCACCATGACAAATATAATGATGAAAAAATCTGACACACTGGGAGAATTACCAAAATGTGAGACAGGAAGTGAGCAAAATGCCATTGGAAAGAAGCGGCAGACTGACTCATTCGATGCAGGGTTGCCACAAAACTGCAACCTGTGAAAGTCATAAAGGGAGGCACGACCCAACAAGGTGGCCCTGCCAGCCGCTGAGGCATCCCAGAACGGAAGCTGGGGAAAGAGAAGTATCTAAAGAGAAGGCAAGCGCATTAACACACACAGAGCACTTATCCCCGCAGAGCTCGATCCACATACAGGCACGTGCACACACACCTATCCCACCTGATTCCCGTGACACCCCTAGGTCGCAGGCTGGATAGAGGCCAACGAAACGTGCACACGTTCTAATCCCCAGAACCTGTGAATGTTACTTTATTAGGAAAAGGAGTCTCTGCAGACATAATTTAGATAAGGATGTGGAGATGAGGTCATCCTGGATTGCCTGGGTCGGCTCTAAGCCCAGTGACACAGGAAAATCGCACACACGCGCGCACGCACACACGCACACAGGGGCAAGCAGGGCAGAGACTGCAGTGCTGTGGACACAAGCCCCGGGAGCCAGGATGCCGACAGGCCCCCGGAGCTGGAGGAGCCTGGGGGCCCCCTCCGGAGCCCCCAGGATGCACGGTCCTGCCCACACCTCCGTCTCAGGCTTTTGGCCTCCAGAGCTGCGTGATAACAGATTTCTGTTGTTGTAAGCCACTCAGTGTGCAATGATGCACGTGCAGCCCCAGGAAACTAATAAGCCGCCCCACGATTTCGGTGCGACTTCACCCACGATGAGATCAGGACACAAACTCAGAAGTTAGTTACTCAGGCAGGATCGAGACATGAGGATTCGAGCACAGGTCTAAGTGACTCTGTAGGGCAGCTTTCTGGAAGGAGCAAAAGCTGAGAGGCAGAGAGGGAGGGACAAAGGAAAGGAAGAATCTTCCATGTAAAAAGATAAGAGGGACTGCAATGGGGTGTGTGGTGGGGACTTGATAATAGGGGGAGTCTAGTAACCATAATGTTGCTCGTGTAATTGTACATTAATAATAGCAAAAAAAAAATACTCAATTGAAGGCTGAGGTATTTGCTTAAGGAGAAATCTAGTTTGCTCCACATTCCTGGGAAGCTGATACTTGCAGAAAACAAGATCCTTTAAAAAAGTTGATTTTATACCACTACAACTGGTGTCTTCAACACCTGAACTCTTGCAAGTTTTTTTTAAATTTAAGTATAGTTGATATATTGTCAAGTATTTCTAAGCACTCAATTTCTTCCAATGTAGTCCACCTTCACATACACATTTTTATAGCTTTTGTTAAATCATATTTGTGAGTCTGTACATCAGTACCACTAAGTGGCAACTGACCCAAATTTGTCATCCTGTTTTTAAAAAATAGGCCATGAAAAGCCTTATTTCTTACAATACAAAAATGTATTTAAGCTTTTAACTATAGACTGTAAATTAGATGAAATTGTAAATAAAGTATTATACTCATCACCTGAAATAAAGAGTCTCGTAGGAAAAAAAAAAAAGATAAAAAAGGGAAGTGAATTTGGGAGGGATAAGCCAGATTTCAACTACTGCAAGGAGGAGGAGGAAGTCAGAGGCCACTTGAAAGATACAAGAGAGAAAACAGTTTTCCAAAGTAAGAAAATACACAATACGGAGAAGAGCAGGACACCTCTTCTCTGTGCTCCCTGAGAGTATCTGCAGACGTGAGCCAGTGTGAATTCGTGAGGATCCACAGTAATCCAAATGTGTCAGATGCTTACAAGTTTTCTTCTTTACACATCCAGCTCTTTGTTCACTAAGTCCCAGAAGTTATTCATCCAAATTGGTAAGATGAAGATAATGATCTCCAGCCATGACATAAACCCCAGGGTCAGGCCAGACTACCTATGAAGTATTGTTTATACGTTGCCCAGGAGCAAAGCATCGCTTGGGTTAAAAACAAAAAATAATAAATTTCTAGGCTGTGCCAAGCTGTAAAACAAATGATTCCCTTTATGTCAAAGTATTATTAATTAGCGTATCTTAGCAAGGTGGAAATAACTCAGAGCCGGGCATGTGCTCAGGCAGTCTGCAGGGCAAACACCACCGACCTGTCACAGCTCCTTCCCACCTTTCACGTACACCACGGGCTGACTGATGAATACAGGGAGGAAGAGCTTTCTGTGCTCAGAATCCCATTTTATCCAGCAATAATGAATACGGCGATCTATTTGTGTGTTCGCTATTATAGACCCAGTGCAGATCTACTTCAGATATCAGCCAACAGCCACAGCTTTGGAGAGGCAGACACTAAAAATTAACAAGAAATTCTGTATGACAGGTGCATTTACCACGTCCACTCTGCAATTTAACAGTTTTAAGTTACTTCTGGAGATTATTTGTGTTTGAATACTGATCAAAGTGAAATATTTTTCAATAAAATTTGACTTTTCCAACAGTCTTATTAAAGATGATCAGGGGGGAGATGTGTTTATTCAACATATATCGAATGCCTACCATTTGCCAAACAGTACCAGAAACTAGGGCCATGTGGGGTTCCTTTGTTAAAAAAAAATCCTAAAGAAGCATAAACTGCCTAAAACATCAGCAATACTTTTGCAAAAACCAGATGATTAGTTCAGCCTAGTTTAAACTTAGCTGACAATTCAAAAAAGAGTCTCTGAACCAGAAATATGAAAACACTAACACAAGACAGCTACCAGCCCTGTCATTTGATTCACTTTTCTGTACTTAAACACATACTTCTTTAAAGCATGACAGGAGCGCAGAGTTAAGTATTAAAAACCACACTGGAGAAAAGCAGAATTAGGAGGAAATGAACAAACTGGGGAAGGAAGAATGCAGGCAAATTAGATAGATTCTTAGAATCTAATCAGTATGGAAACTTACTTAATGAAGTTCGAGCCTAAAAGACCAAACCATAAATAAACAACACACCCATGAAACATTACAAAATTGTTGAAATTTAATGACTTCTGAGTACATAAGATGCCTGTGAAATGAAACCTCTATCCACTTAAGAATTCTATCATGAGAAAAAATAAAAGGGAGAACTGTTTGAACATGGTTCAATTATCCGCAATTTCCTCATGTCTTCACAATTAAAATACCAACTGAAATTTTAACTCACTTACTTGTGAAAGGAAAGGGACTCTAAAATAAGCAGAAGAAATGGGGACTACTGTGGGAAATGAATTTCCAAGATTTTCAAAGAGAAAATCTAATCAATAAACAAGGCACCTTATACTTCTCTACCTTGGGTCCCTGGATTCAAATGAAAATGAAGTCCAAATCTCTTCCTCTGAGTCAAATTGGAAACTGTGTAAGTCATAATTTCTGAGCACTGAACTTCATTATCAAGAAGACAGTACATATAACATGGTTTCAGTGAAGTCATATTAACACTAGCACGCCTCAAATATTTAAAAATAAAGCAAGACAGGATATTTCAATCAAGATACCAGGTTAAAGTAAAAAACACATAACCCCTTACAAAGACTTTTCTAGTCAAATGCTATATAAAATGTTTGGAAATTACTTCCATTGGTAACATAAGGCCATATGCTTTAATAACTTTTGTTGATCTTGTTAAATGAATTACAATGTATATTCTTAATAGTTAAAAACCCTAAACAACAAATTTAAGATCCACCTGTAACTCAACCATGTAGTCATTACAGACTCACAAAGAAAACACAGGATCCTGGTTATCTTAAACAATATCTCTCTTGTCTGTCCATTGCTATTCTGGAGGAAAGAATTCTTCACCACAATAGCCATCTCTAGATCCAGTAAAAAATGATACTATAAACAAGTTAACCTGGTTTTTTAAAGGTAATATTAGTTCTACAAAAGATCAAATGATATAAGATAATCAATTTAGAAAAGTAAATTGGCACTTAGTATCTTTTAACCCCATCACTCAGGGTATTAGTCAGAAACAAAGTTCCTAGGGTCCAGAATTACCAGATATGTAGTGTTTTAAAAATTAATCAAAATAGGACTTAGAATCTGTGTTGGTAAGTCCTGGGACAGATGTATGCAGTCCACTTGAAGACTTAAGCACTTTCATGTTCGAAAGCCATTGATGGTAATGCATCTCTAAACATCATTAATACTGTAACAAGCAAAAAAGAGTCTTCCTTTCATATCAGGTACATTAAATACATCCTCTTTTATATAGCTTTCTAATTCATATAGCTTTCACTCAGACACAGAAGAATCTATGTTCCCTCCTTACTGAGCATATAACACAATACTTTGGTGGAGCCAAAGACTTTTACTAACCCAAGTCATCAATCGTAAAAACAAAGGTGTGATCAAAAAAGCCATGTTGATTATGCTCTAGAGAAGAATTACGATTTTAAGATTTAAAATTACTACGTTTTCCTAAACATTTTGCTGTGCCATGATAGCCAAAAATGTGACCACTGACAAACATCCTTCGAGCTGTCTTTTCTGTTTTAAGTGAGGACGGTTTTTGCTGGACCTTTAAACCAAACTTTGCCAAATTTTGCTGGGACAGAAAAAAGTATGTCTGTGAGACAGCAAACCTAGGCCCATTAGAAGATCTACGTGCCAGATGACAATGAAATTGGGGCGCTCTCTGAAGTTCTCCAGTGGCCCGAGACATGAGGTAAAAAGATCTAGTGTTAATCGGGATCAACTTTTAATTTTCCAAAGGCATGTTACGAGCATCCTCGGAAAACCTACTCTCAAGTCTTCAAAGGACCCGATGGTCCATGCAAACCACAATCCACACCTGTGCATTATTCTCTGTTATTATGCTGACAAAAGGCAGTGATGGCAAGAAAAGGTCTTTTAAATATTAAATCACTGTGTTCCAGGAATTAAGAAGAAAAATCGATTCAGAGGACACTGAGAACAGAGTGAAGGACACGGCAGGACAGGCTGCTCCGGACAAAGTGGCACCTGCAGTCCCAGGCGGGGCGACGGGAGCCCATCGGTCCATGGCGGTGGACTGGCTGAAGGAGAGCGCAGGCAGGGCGGCAGAGGAGCCCACGGGGCTCTCCCTCCTCCCGTGAATGTGGCCCAGGAAAGCCCAGCTCCAGGGAGAGCCCTGGCAAGGTGCCCCTCCACAGCCCACAGCAGCGCCCCACCAGCCCCTAGGCTAAGCCAAACGTGGATGGCAGGCGTGAAAGGGCCAAGGAGCCTCTAGGTGGTGTGGGTGACGGGGGCCCGGGGGAGCAGGCCTGGCCCTCGGCAGGGCGAGCTGGGGCCACAGAGCTCAGCGCGGCCCAGAGGATGGGTCTCGGGGAGCCAGCAGACGCCCATCCACTGTCCCAGGCAGAGCCCCGTGGACCTGGGCTTGCGAGCAGGCAGCGGAGGGAGTGACTGTGAGGCCCCCTCCCCATTCACAGCTCAGGGAGGACGGTCTGTGTCTCACTCCCCTCAAGGCTGTCTGCAGCGATTCAAAACCAGGCTCCTCTCTCTTCTAGCTGCTATTCAAGCCAAAGAGGAGCTCCCTCCTACTTGCCCCAAAGCTTCCATTTCCCAGGACAGAGATGATCAGCCCTTCAACTCAGGCACAAGGGAGCTAGATACCCCAAGGTGTGCATTTCAGCCCCTGAACACGACGTGTGGGGCTTCAGACAAGTGGCTGTCGCTGGAGCCGGCCTTTCCTCTCTTCCTTCACCATGGCTGTTCTGCGGGCAGGGGTGGGTGGGCCGGCGGGACGAGGCCTGGCCGCCTGCGGGACGGTGCTCCCGGGCATCTCTGCACACAGCTTTGCTCCAGACACCCGGGCTTCTCGGTCCCAGGCTCCCGCCATCTGGGACCCACAGACGAAGGAGTGAACACAGGAGCTCGGGTGCAGGGCGCGCAGCCAGGCTGCAGGCACCAGCGCCCAAGGCCCACACACACAAGGCCCGGGGCAGCCGCGGAGGATGGCGCACCCACGCCGGGGCCTCAGGAGGAAGGACGTCCTGTTCCTAGCCAGAGCATCCCAATGCCATCTGGAAGGGCGCCGCGCGGGGATGGAGAGCCAGATCAGGGGCTTCTCTTTCAGAAGTATCCACAGATGTGACTATTTTTACCTTTAATGAACACTGAAAGGCAGTACTGATAAACGTTACTGCAGAATAAACGTATCACTGTCTCATCCTGCCTCAGATTTATTCACAAAAGAGAAACAAGGAGAACAGTATTTAGCATTGTCAGATTTCAGTGAATCCATTTTCCCTTTGAAACTGCCTCATTTCCCACATGCCCTGTGGTCAGACCCACTCACACTGAACAGTTACATACGCTGCTCTGGAACGGCAACCTGAGCACGGCGGGCAGTCCTGCCAAGGCCTCCCCAGCCCGAGCGTGGACGGCATGAGTGACTCTTTCTAACAAAGAAAACAGGACAAAAGTGATGGGTTGTGAGCTCCCTGAGGAGAGTCCCACGTGGCAAGGGAATAAACCACGAAGACCTGGGGGCCCGCAGTCCAACAGCCCCCATGGAGCTGAATGCCACCCGGATCCCGGGGTGAGCTGGGCGTAGATCCCCCCATGTGGCCTTCGACCCCAGCTGACGGACAGCGGGAGGCCCTGAGCTGGAGGCACGCAAAGAGCCAGCACATCGGGTTCACGGTCCACACACGCTGGGGGGTCATACATGTTTGTTGTTTTAAGCCCCTAAACTTGGGGGTAAGTTCTTACAAGGTCATAGATAACTAGCACACTGACCAATGCTGGCATTTTCTCCGCTGTTCCAAGCCCCTGTCTGCCCAGGTCCTCCCGGGGAACACCCAGCATCGGAACAGCACCGTGCAGCCGTCCGCTGGAGCTGCAGCTGGATCGCCAGGGCAGGAGAGGCGGTTTCTTCAGGAACACTTGGTTATTCAGTCCTCTGTGAAGTGTCCGGGGTGGGCCCAGGCAGAAGCCAAGCCTCTGGCCCCAGCTGAGGGGCCACTCACACTACAGTAAGGCTTGACCACCTAAACTGAGCCCCTCACTCCAAACTGGTAACTCGGCCGCCTCCCTCAACACATACGAGCCTCAGTTTCCTTCTACACACTGTCCAGCTCTTGCTTACACATTTTCAGCCCCTCTCCGTACCTAGGCACAGACCCCACTCTGCTAACTGCTCTCCTGATTCCAATCTTGTGCCACTTAATCCACTCACACCAGTACAGCCTAAATACCTCAAAAATGTAAATCTTATTAAGTCCCTCTCCCACTTAAAGTTTAAGCTCCATGTTTGACACTGTCCTCAGACCAGAGTCCTGGTTCTTAAACCCGGCTTACAAGGATCTCTGCGCCCGGGTCTGTGCTCACCGGCCCAGCTTCAGCCCGCACTCCTCTCTGCAGTTGACCCACAGGCCTCTAAGCTCTACCACTCCTTTTTTTTTTTTTAACTTTCCACTTGTGTCTCACCTGTTAGCTCTCCAAAATTCCAAGCCTGAGGCACTTTCCCCCAAGCCAACCCTTCAATTACCTGGCTTAAGGTTGGGCCTCAGCTCTACCTCTCCGCTCCTTAATGCCTGAGCTTGGTCAGCACCACGGCCACCCAGGGGCCCCCGGCCAGCTGTATGTCACACTCTGTTGTGGAACAGTTACCTCTTCAACTGTGAGGATTTCTCACTGGGCTCTAGGCTCTGTGAAGACCGGGACTGCGTGGATCTCGTCCAGTGGGGAACCACAGTGCCTCGCGCAGACAAACATTTGCTGGATGAATGAGTGAATGAAGGACATCTTCCTAGACCCCGTGTTGAAACCTGTTCACCTGCTCAAATCTTCAAACCCTGCCCTTACTCCCTGAGCTCCCCCAGAGGCTCGGAAGATTCCTTTGATCTACTTCCCCTTTTACCTCACCCCGTACTTTCCACTAAATGAGCCCCTTTCACTTGACCTCGATTTACTCCCAACCCCCGGCAATCTGACCGGCACCGCCACAAATCGGCTGGAGTGGTAGCTGTCCGGGACCTCCCGCTCGCCGATCAGCGGTGTCCTGTGGGCCGTAACACATGCCAGCACCTGCCTCGACGGCCTTCTTCATTCACCCTTTTAGACACGGTGTGCCCCCCCTTTCCTCGCATGATCTGGCGCCCCTTCCTCTGCCAGCTTCATGTCCCCCAAGCTGGTGAACGTCCCCTTCTCTTCAGCCTCCACAAGCCCCCCTTGCGTGGCCACCTGGACTTTCCATGGTGTCAACTCCCATTTGGGACCAGGAATGACAGCGCCTCATGGCAAGTTTTTCCAGCGACACTTGGGCCTCCTCGATATCCCAATTTAACCCTACAATCGCAGGTTGAAGGGTAACTTAGGGAGTCATTTCTGCTGGCAGAAGTCAGTTTCATCACTCAGGTGTGTGGGAGGGACATGAATTACGTGCAGAAGACACCCATCTCTGTCCCGTCAGACCTCTCCTCCTCGGCTCCAAGCCCTGCTTTCCGTCCACCTTCCTACTCACAAGTTCTTCCTGGATACCCCACGGACATCCAACTCAATGGCTCTGAAACCAAAGTGGCCCCTCAAAGCATGGGCCTTTCTGTATTCCCGGTCACCAGCCACCTGTGATCTGGGCTAGAACACGGGCAGCGGCCCAAAGCCTCCCTGCTTCCTTCACTCTCACTGCTCACAGCCTCTCGTTGGTGCCCTGACCCTGCGGCCTCCTTGCTCAGCTTCTAATCTCGTTGCCTGAGCTACTGAACTAGCTAGTCCTACCGGGTCTCCCTGCCTCGGGTTCTGCCTCTGTAGCCCGTACTCCGTGCTAGGAGTGCTCTAGAGCAAAGGATTGCCTCGTTCCCCTCTCAAAACTTCTGATGTTTCCTGCTCTGCGCAGGACAAAAATTATAGCACAGGATGTGTGGCCAACAAAGCATATTGTAACAGCTAGAAAAGAATACAAAGAGGCTTAGCAAGCCGGGGCCGGAGGCTCAAGGGCTGTGGTAAGAGGGATGCAGGGCAGTTAGTTCCTCCTGAGCTACTAGCCAAGAGACCCCGCCAAAATGCGGGGGTGGGGGTGAGCAAGGACTTAACTAAGCGCCCTCTCCCCAACAGTGCGTGTGCGCAAAAAACCCAAACCCTGATGGCCTGTCCGCACCACCACAGACCCCAGCAGAGCTCAGACTCCCCGGAGGCCCGAACAACAGAGCAGTTGGCCAGGTCACTCCTCCAAGGGCCCGAGGACTTCAGGCCACAGCGGCCTGACCAGATCTCACCTCTGCTCAAGAGAGAAAGCAGCCTGTCGGCTTGCCCAAGAAAGGTTAAGCCTCCGCCGAATCAAAAGGACGGTGAAATCCCCGCTCCAAGGGGAGCTGTGCCATCCCCCCCACACACCAGCCCGACTATAGGCACCCTGACATCATTCTTAATCAGAGACAGCTCGGAAAAGCCGTGCGCACCCAGACCTGGTAACATTTCCTTTCAGGAATTTCAGGGACCTTCCGGCGGGGCCAGGAAGCCCCGAGCTTTTCCCAGTCTGGCCATCTGCTCCCTCATGCCCTACATGGTGGCCAGATGGAAAGACTCCCATTTTCTGGACATCTCTGCTCACGCTCTTCCCTCTGACTAGAATCCCTTTGCTGAGTCCAAACGAATCCCATCCCTCTTCAGCGGCCTGCTCCGAACCCCACCTCCTCTGGAAGTCCTCACCCAGCCCTCGGGTGGCCAGGCGCGCTCCCCAAGGCCCTGCAGCTCTTCCCAAGCTCACCCCACTGCTGCGTGCGGGAAGGAACCGTGTCTTAGCCATCTGCCTCCCACTCCTCCAACGAGGTCTGGTCTATCTGACGTGCACCATTCACGTCTGCCGAATGAACCTGCAAGTCAGCTTCTCTTCTCCTGTTTCACATGGAACGGAATTCACTCTCACGCCAGTCAGGTCAAGGCCTCGGAGGGAAACGGCACTTATCTTGTTGCGATACAGAACAAGAACCCGTTCATGGCTCCTGACTGCGGGAGGGCCAGGGCAGTCTGTGCGGGACTTCCTGCGGGGCTGGGTGTCTGCAGACCAGCCTCCCTCGGTACTGACGTTCACAGGGTATAGACTATCCCTGTGTTTCCTGTAAATTTCAAGGAAAATATTTCAAACTATTCTTAAACTAATGAGCTTTGAGTTTTATGGATCTCACTGTAGATTAAGACCCAAATAGCCAAAAAATTGTTTAGCAACATGAGAAAACATTGGAAACTAAACAGATTACATTGTGTACAGCTATGGGGTACGCTCTGCTCAGAAGGGAGAAAGGGGGGATGCGTAACACAAGAAAAAGGACAGCGTGGGAGAAGGCACGTGACCAAGACAGGTCTCTGGGCGTGAAAAGTAAGGAAATATAATTGATGTCTACTAAACAGGTATATGTGGACAGGATTAAGAGGGACTTTTTAATAGAAGAAATCTGAAACATTTATTTAGGATCAATTAAAAGTGCACTCTTATACAACACATATTTTATAGTCCTAAGGGAATTTTGCCCCAAGATGTAATTCAGGCTAAAATAGAAGTTATTTCAAGAAGATTCTATGTACATCTTATGTAAACTACTTATAAGACCCTAGCGAGTTCTGGGTACATCTTATTAATAAGAAATCTGGGATGACATGGGAAGCATGCATAAAGCATTTCTGCCGCGTAACAAAACCATGTTTGTCTTGAAAATCAAGTTGTGCCTTGGGAGCTACACTGTGAACTGAACTAGCCACATTTTTCAGGGACCTCCATTTTTACTCAAAAAGACAACTGACAAACTATGGTTGCTTGGACTTCTGTATTTGATCTACAGTTCCCCAAAAACGAACAAAGAGAGCCTGATACTTCAAGAAAAACTTACCGTATTTGTCGCCAATGATAAAATTTGCAAAAATGTGAATGTTGTAAAACTGCTTCCCAATACTTTAAAGATAAACTGGGAGGCTTTTTTTCTGCTAAATAATATTGGGCTTGGGAAACAGATTCGGTTTTAACAAATTGATAACATTTTATAAACTTTGTGGTTTCCATCCTTCTTACTGATTTTAATCAATTTTTAAAGTTATAAGACCCACAAAAACAGTAGTTTAAACTATGTCAACCTAAGTGCCTATGACAAAATTACAAAATTTTTTATATACCAGTAATAGTCTACAAATATTAAGCATACAAATAAGAAAAATGTATTACACTTCACATCAATTGAATTTTAAGAATCTATAGATAATAATATTAACACACTAACAAAAAAAACAGATGCCTATCAAATAACAGATGGAATTCTGATTTCCTTTGGTTAGCTTTTTAAGTAACATAATTAACATATCACTCACAATACCAAGAAAGTAAGAGCTTTTATCTAAGTGCAAAAAAGCCTTTTCTCTAAAATCTCTCAAAGTTAAATGCCTGACAAAATAACATCCCCCTAAAAGTTCCAACCTTTAAACAGAGAAAGTAAAAATTGCTGTAAAATGAGTTAATTTACAAGTCTTCCAAAATGGCAAAGGATTTTAAGAAAAGCCTGCAAAATATTTTGGCTAACTGTTGTCAAATCCACTGACTACCCATTGTCAATTTCCACTACGGGCTTCAAGGAGTTTTTATTAAGCCTAAAGAAAAAAACTGCATTAAAGGAAAATAATATGTTAAAATATTCATTCTTCTTCAAACGTTAACCTCAAACTACTATTTTGGGATACATCAAGGTTTCAACAATATGTTTTCCCAAGCATCCTGATCTAGGCTTGTACATCTTAACTTGAACCTGAAAATTTAATGAAGAAAAAGTCATGTTGCAGGAAATATTTTGTTTTAGGAAATAAAATGATGAGCTATTTGCTTCATCCTTCTTCCCTGCAATGCATTACAGTAATCTGTTACCACGCAAAATAATAAAAGGTAACGATTCCATGTCAAAATTCTGCAGGTGTTTGAATCTTAAGAGGCCATCCATTTTTAGCTAGCTCGGTTCAGAAGACTAGTAATGTTTAAAAGGAAATGACAGCAGACGCACACACCGTTCCTAAGTAATTTAACATCAAACACACACTGACCGGAGGAAACTCAAGAAGTTTTGCAGACACAACGTGTTTTATCATCCACGTGAAGTTCCTATTTTTCATGCATCAGAAGGCTCCCCTGGGGCGTTTCAACCCAAGGGGCCTGAGGAGGTAGGTATTCAACATAGAAGCCAATTCAAGCAGATTCTACAAAAGTGTACTTCGGACCGAAGGCCAAAAACTGATAAACAACTACAAACCATCTTACATAACTGTCACTTTCATCATTTTACCTCGTAAGTCGTCCTAACAGGCAGCCCGGAGAAGCCGACTAAGCAGCGGAGCTCAGTTTTCACGGGGCAGCTCGCAGCCCCCCCACCCCGGGCCCCTCTCCCCGAGGCTCCGCCGCCGCCGCCTGCCTCTCCCGCCCGCCTGCGGGTGTCCGGGGGAACTGCGCCCGCTGCGCCCCGCGCCGCAGCCCCTCCACCCGGCCGGCCGCGGCACCTGCCCGCCCCCCCGCGGGGACCCTTCCCGCGACGCGCTCCCGGGCCCGGGAGAGCGGCCACGCCTCCGCCAGGGCGCCGGCGCAGCGCAGCGAGGGCTGCGGGGCTTACCGAGGCCCGGGGCCACGTAGATGGCGAGAGGCAGGACGAGGACAGGAAGAAGAAGAGGAAGGCGAGCAGGGATGGTTGGAGACCCGCAGCAGCCGCCGGAGCGCGCAATATCCTCCTCTCCCGGCCGCGCCCCGGCCAGGCCCGGCCGGGCACGTGCGGGGCCCCAGACCGGGACGCCGGGCGCGGGGTGCCGGACCCCCGGAGGCCGAGGCGCCGGGGGCGGACAGGGGGCCCCTGCTCCCGGCGCGCCTGCTGCCCGGGCCTGCGCCGCGTTAGCCTGGAGCCGCCGGGGCCCCGCGGGCCGAGCAGCGGGCTCGCCGGCGCGCAGCCCCGTCCCGCGCCGCGGGGCCCGGGCGCCCCGCCTGCGGCCGCGGGAGCCGAGCGCAGGCGAGGGCAGCGTCCCGGCCAGCGGCGCGCGCGCCTGGCTCCGGCCCCCGCCTCGCCGCCCGCCTGGCCCCAAGGGCGGCAACCGCAGAAACCATCGCCGCCGCCCGGCCGGCGCCGCCCCGCACCGCCCCGACCCCGTACCCCGGACCCGGCGTGCAGCGGCCGGGCGACCCCCCGCGGGGCAGCGCCGGGCGCCGTCTGGCGCAGAGGGCGGTCTGGGCAGGGCGGGGAGAGCCGCGCCGCAGGAAGCTGCGGCCGCCGGCTCCGCCCCGGCCGACCTTGCAGGCCCCGGCCCGCCCCGCGCCGGAGCCCCGCGCCCGCCGATTGGCCCGCGCCCCTGCGTCACCCCCGCCCCCGCGCCCGGGCCCCGCGGTCTCCGCGCTGCGGCGGGCGGGGGACGCGCTAGGCTCGGTGCGCCCGGGGAAGGGGGTCCGGGGGAGGGCCTGCGGTGCTGTCGCTTCCTCCGGGTGCGCGCGCGGGCACGGGTCGCCTGTTTGCCCGGTGTCGGCGAACCCTCGCGCCCCATCCCGCGCTTCCTGGAGAGGCGCGCCGCCGCCGGTGCTGCGGCTCGTGCGTGGCCGTTATAACGGGATTTGCCCTCCCACCTGAGGGCGAGCGCCGGCCAGTCCCCCTGCCGCCGTCCGCTCAGTCTGGGCGCGCGGAAAAGGCCTGGGCTGCCCCCGGGCCCCCGCACCAGCCGGCTTCAGTGGGCACATCGTTTAAATCCGCCTGCGGGCCTTGGTCTCTCTCGGTCCCAAAGCCGCTTCTTCCCGCTGGCTGAATTAGTCCGGATCCTTAGCTGTATCGCACTTTCCGCCGTGACCCGTGTTTCCTTTCCAACTCATCCTGCAGGAGGCGGCTGGATGCCCCCTGCTGCCATTATTTGCTATTTCCAGATGCAGTGGTACTGAGCTATCACTTGGTTGCTATCAAATTTGGTCTCTTCTTAGCAAGATACCCATGCCTTACATAGTCTCCGAAACAATACTATGTCAGGTGGAGATGGGACACCAGAGTTTATAACTCCTGGTAAACTACCACCCTTTGCAAGCCTATTTTGTGGAACAACAAATGGTGGGTGTGAGACCACCGTGCAGCGCTGTGGGATTAAACTGCCTAACGGTATAAAGCGCTCAGCATGGTGTCTGGTTTACAAGGCACACATTACATCCCATTAGTTTACTGAATGGCATTGCCAAGTTCAAATTCATTTTTTAATATTTTCTTTTTGGAGCATTTGCACATTACTCAACTTCTCTGGATAACTTGGTAGTTAATGTGAATGGAAGTGACTATTTTGTTCACATATTTAAACGCACGGGGAATCTGAAATACAAAGTGAGGCAATATAGTAAATAAAAGAGTCACTTGTAAAAAAATAATAACCTGTGCAAACTAAAGAAATCCACGAATGGTGAGGAGGCAGAAGAGGGTGGTATTTCCCGCTCCTCCCCTACTGACTTTTCATCTCTTTATCTGCACCCAATCAACTGCTTGTTGAGTTGGCCAAAGCCACCATGCCGGTTTCGCAGTGGATAATTCTCAGGCCACATTGGCTTTTTATAAGGAAAGTTTACTATAAAAATAAGAGGGAAGTACCAGCATCTTAGAGATCGATGATCTTATTTTGGGAAATCCGGTCTATGTCTACACATCCACGGGTGGTGTAGGCGGCTGCCACTGACATCCTGCAAACTCATCAGGGTGCTTGCTGAGGCTGATGGGTTGCGAGGAGAGTAAATCTTAGGAAGTCACCCCACAAGAAAGAAAATTTTGTAACTACATATGGTGACAAGACAGTAACTAGACTTATCGTGGGGATCATTTGGCAGTGAATGCAAATATCAAATCATTTTGTAGGACACCTGAAACTAATATAAGGTTACATGTCAGTTATACCTCAATTAAAAAATAACTACAGAAAAAGATTTTCAAATATATTAAAAAAAAAAAAGAAAAAGACTGACTGGTTCTCCCCTGGAGTAAAGCTCGAACAAGAGCCCAGGTAACACTATCACCAGTCCCACAGCGCCGGCCCGGCCCCCGGAGTCGAGCAGCCTGAGACAGAAACCCAACCATTCTGCCCAAGTGACCTCAAAGGTCACTCATACATAGCACCTATTAGGGTTATTGCAAGGATTAAATTAAATGAGTCAGTGCCTATGAAGAGGTGGGAGAGCCTGCTGCCTAGTAAGCCTAATTTAATTTGTTGAATTTGTTGTTAAAAATCTCTCTGTTGGGTCATTCTCTGCCAACAGTAACACGTGGTGCTGGTCTCTTTCTGTTTACAATCCGAATTTCCTAGGGTCCCCCACAAGTCTCTGTCTCAGTCCGACAATGTAACCGAGCAGCGTCGTTGTAACGCAAAGATCGAGGAAATACTGGGCCCAAGAAATGCTAACCACACCTTTTCAAACCCAGATTGCCAGCAGGTAACTTCATGGGCAGCCAGGTAAGGCCCAGAACAGAGGAGGGACTTTGCAGATATCTACTAAATGTAAATTTGTGATGCCACAAAGACCTTATACTTGCAATGTTAAGACATAACCTACGGTAGCGAGCACAGGTAAATGTTCTCTATTTATCCCACCAAGGATTTCTTTTATTCTGTCTTAAATAAACCCCATTTCCCCAAGGTCTACTGACCAAAAAAAAAATAGTCTTACTTAGCTTATATTAAAGAAATTTTAGAAATGTCTTACATTTGAGCAAACATAATCTCTTTAAAGCCAGATTTTATTAATCTCATAATGAAAGAATACAGAATTTTATAATAATACAATAATCATAGTTAAAATTTAAAAAGAAAATCACGGTGGTGAATCCCTCCTTTCAGTAGGTAACTCAAATTTCACACACATCTCAAATTGCCTTAGCTCCTTCATCCCACACGCAAGATCATTCTTCCACATCAGTAGAAGGCCCGATGGCATTTCCAAGCAATCAAACCACCTCCCTGTTACTTTCACAACGTCCCTTTGGGGGTGGGCTTGGCAAGTGGTAGTCCGTCCCTTGGGGACGAGGAAACCAAAGTCCCTTGAGGCACAGTACGTGGCCCGAGGTCACATGGTGACCAGCTAGCAAAACTGGAGAGGCAAGATGTGATCAGCCTGGCTCTGGGTCCTTTCCACGCACCGCCCCAACTCCTGTTTTCACGCAGATTACTTTGCCTCAGAGACAATGTCTTCTTTCACTGTAGTTTTCCGTTTTTCTAGAAATAAATCTACACACCTTTCAAACTTTCTTTGCTGATTTTTTCTCAGCTGTTTTCATGCAGATTACTTTGCCTATCAGAGACAGTGTCTTCTTTCACTGTAGTTTTCCATTTTTCTAGAAATAAATCTACACACCTTTCAAACTTTCTTTGCTGATTTTGTCTCAGACATCTACGACCCTACTCGCAGCCCCTGGAGAGCTCGGGGCTCAGCTCCAGACCACCATGACGCAGATAACCTGACAGAGTGAGCCAAACGCACTCCCGGATTTCCCAGCACCTGCACACGTTATATCCACGCTGCACTGCAGTCTAAGTGTGCAGTAGCATTATGTCTAAAACGACAGCATATATACCGTGATTAGAAAATACTTTATTGCTAAAAAATGCTGGCCGTCCCCTGAGCTTTCAGCGAGTCTCCAGTCATTTGCCAGTGGAGGGTCCTGCCGACTGGCCACAGCGGGGCTGCTGACGGCGGGGTGGCTGGGGCAAGTTCTTAAAACAGGACAGCAGTGAAGTTTGGCCCATCACTGGGCTCTCCCTTCCATGAGAGATTTCTCTGTTGCAAGTGATGCTGTTTCATAACATTTTACGTATAGTAGCGCTTCTGTCATGATTGGAGTCAGTCCTCTGAAACCCAGTCACTGCTTTATCAGCCAAGCTTAGGTCATAGTCTAAATCCTTTGGGTCATTTCAACAATCCTCACAGCATCTCCTCCAGGAGCAGATCCAGCTCAAGACCCCACTTCCTCTGCTCAGCCGTAAGGAGAGCTCCTCACCCAGTCCGGTCTGAGCCTGAGATGCAGCCGCTCAGTCCCATCCTCAGGCCCCACTTCGAGTCCCAGTTCCCTTGCTGTTCCCACGCCTGCAGTGACGCCCCCCACCAAAGCCTCGAGCCCCTCGCGGACATCCCCCGAGGGTTGGCATCCACTTCTTCCAAACCCCTTTAATGTTGGTATTTTGACCTCTTCCCATGAACCACAAATTTTTTTAGTGGCATCTAGAATGATGAAACCTTTCCAGAGGCTTTCAGTTTACTTTGCCCAGATGCGCCTATGGCAGCTGTAGACATGAATAAAGATTTAGAGCAACCAAATGATCCCGTTAATAATACTGTTTATCTAAAATATATACGAGACTCCATGCCCTGTAAAAAATATGCTCTTGCTTATGTTTATGAGACATTTCTAATATTGATCATAGTTCTACATAGATTATCTTTTGTGTCATAAGATGGTGGCAGCCGCTATCCTTGATCCCTTGAATGACCATGTGGAGCAGGGACCCACCACCCACCCACCTGCACCCACCACCCACATTAACATGGAGTCCGAGCAAGAAATGAACCTTTTTTTAAAAAAGCACCTGATACTTCAGGAACAATTTATATTACAACATAATAGACTATTGCAACTAATAAATTTGGCTAATAAAAAAATAGAACAATAGAAATTCAGAATTAGACTCCAATGAATATGGAAATTAAAAACACATGAAAGGGGCATTTTTCAAGTCACAGAAAATGGACACAAATGGTCAATAAATGGAGAAGGAACAATGCTAACATCTGGAAGAAACTAGGCCTACTTAATTTTTTACACTAAACATTTCCAAAGAGTTCAAACTTTTAAACATAAAAATATCAAAAATAAAATTGTAAAAGTACTAGAATAAAACAAGGTGATATTTTTTATTGTTTCAGAATAGAGAAGGTATTTCTAACAAAGGCATTAAGAGAAATGATTAAGAAATGTCACTATACTAAACACATTTAAATGTTCTTTATTGGAAATGTTCCACAAGCAAAAATCAATGACAATATGAAAACAAATATTTTAAATGCATAAAGAGACAAAGGATGATTTCCTTAGTGTATATAAAAGCTTATCCATAACAATAAGAGATACAGAAAATGGAGTCCTCAGAGAAAAAAGAAAGTTTTAAATAAAAAGAAAATTGTTAAACTTTTACTCATAATTTTTAAAATGCAAATTAAAATAGCAATGAAATACCATCCTCCACTCACTGGTCTGGTAAGGAATAAACTGTATTGGCAACATACTATTGCTGGCAAAATAATACAAACCTTTAAGGTGGCAGTTGTTAACACTGACTAATCTTTTATATGCATATGGGTCTTTGATACAGCAGTCATTATTTTTACAAATCATTCTGCTGTTCTACTTACACATGTATGCAAAGATATAAACAAGGCTGGATGTTTGTCGCAATGTCATAAACATAGGAAAACCGGGAACAACCTAACAGTCAACATTATGGTACTGGGTAAATAAATTACATCAATGCAATTGAAAATTATGCTTGCAAAGGCTGTTTACAAAAGTCAACCAACTAAATGTGAAGATCTAATTGGCTTTACCCAGTGAGCCGTGAATCTGGCAGCATCCCACGCTAGCGAGCAGAGAGATGCTCCAAAGAGTCACAGAAAGGGAGAGGTTCCTACAGCCAGGGCAGGAAAGTCATGAACAGAAAAAAGGGTTATTTCAGGTGAGGTCGCCTTCACCTGGGGACAAAGGACCTTACTAAGTAGAGTCCCTCACCTTCCTTTCGGGGATGGAGAGGGTACTTGGAACATTACCTTATCAGTGCTGACCAGAAAATTCCTGACTGACTACATTTCTGGGGAAGGCTGAACTGTAGTGAGGTTTAGGTGTAAAGCCCTGATTCAGTGACCTGGCCCGGCAGAAGTGATGCCACGCTGGGGCTGTGTGTTTCTCTTTAACAAGGCCTAAGGTAGGTGTCATGTGGATTGATACAGCCCAACATTTAAACTCCAGAAAATCGCATACATGGTGCTCCCATTTAGATCCATTTGGGATTTCAGCAGGAGACATTCTCTAGGCCATCCGAGGAGACAGTGTGTAACTCCTGGGCGGGCGTGGAGAGGCCTCTAGCCACAGCACAGGCCGCAGCCCCCCCCACAGGCCTCGAAGGTGAAAGGAAGTCACGGGTACCAGAACGGGAAGGAGAGCCACCCGCGGGCCCTTAGGAGCCAGGCCAGGCCCCACCTTGTTCTTCTCCTGCTTGGATCTTCCACCACGAAGCCAAAGGTGAAGGAGGCAGAGGATGAGTCTGGGGCTGTAAGCAGGGGAAGAAGGGTAGAGAGCAGACACGGAGGGGGCAGCGGCAGGACCCGCACTCTGCTTCTTGAAAAGCGGGCATGTGCCCATCATTAGGCACTCAGGACTGGCGTGACGGGCCTCGGGAAAGAGAGCCATGCAAACGGGGTCTTTGCTGGAGGGCTGGAAGCAAAGAGAACTTCACCTGCGTTCTCTTTTGTACTGTTGATATTTTTGTGACCTTCTGCACACATAATTCTTTCGATTTTGAAAACTAGGTAGTGGCAGAATTTCTTTTAGGGAGAAAAACTCTGTTTTATAAAGCACCATGGTAGACAACCCTGGCTGAAGAAAGGGAGGTCTGAGAAGTGAAGAAGAGAGAAAAAGCAAAAGAACAAGCCTGCCAATCACCACCAAAATTCAGAATAATTTGGAAAGAGTGAGGGAGCCTGGGAGGGTAGGAAGTGGAGACTCGGGGTGATAGCTGAGCGCTGAGAAGGGAGAGGGAAAGGACGGCAGAGAAGGTGAAAGGCAGCTTGCACTCTCCATTGTGTGTCCTCCAGTCCTTCAGCAAACCAGCTGCGTCAACCACCGTGCGTTCACGGCATGTGGTCAGGGTGAGTGGGGGAGATGAAGGGAATATGAGCTCTGTCTCCTGCCAAGCTGCTTCAGGACTGAGAATAAAGGAGAGGTACAGTGGGCAGACACCAAACACACATTTCAGCCTATACCAGAAACTGGGAAAACATAAGCCGCTAGAACATCTTCCCCAACGTAGGAAGGAGGCTGACTTGGGCATGTTTGAGGCCAGAGACCAAGCCAGGATTAACAAAAGAGTGAGCTCAAACAGCCAGAGTTCAGGGCTGCCTGGGGAGCTGTGTGACCTATGCAGAATTAGAGGAGAGATCCATCTCGGGGGCTCCACCTATCTCTAAAAATTCACGTGGAGAAGCACGTAAAGTTCTGGGAGCAACTACTTTGCGTTGACCCTTTTGCACATCAGCAGGGTTAAGAAGTTTAAATAATCTTTTGTTATCTGTATTTTCAGCAAACACAACATTAATGACAACAAAACTGGCCTGCAAGTTTTGCAGTAAATGATAAGTCAGAGTATCAAGTACAAACAATAATAATATTAGTAATAATCACTAATATGAAGAACCTTGATAATAATCATTAATAACTATAATTACTAATCTGAAGAACCTAGAAGGCTTCAAGATATAAAGGAATAATAGAATTGGTTAAGCAAAAACTATGATCATTCATAAAAGAGCATGAGATTTCTTTTTGTATTGAAGTATAGTTGGCATACAGTATTATATTAGCGTCAGGTGCACAACACAGTGATTCGATGATTACGTACATTACGAAATGCTCACCACAGTGAGACCATACAAAGTCATTACAATATTATTAATTATATTCCCTGTGCTGTACTTTTCATCTCCATGACTTACTTATTTTATAATTGGAAGTTTGCACCTCTTTGTCCCTTTCACCTGGTTCACCCATCCCACATGCTGACCACAAGTTTGTTTCCTGTATTTATGAGTCTATTTCTCTGTTTGTTTATTTTAGATTCCACATATAAGTGAAATCCTGTGGCCCTTGTCTTTCTTTGCCTGACTTATTTCACTGAGCATAATGTCCTCTAGGTCCATGCATGCTGTCGCAAATGGCAGGATTTCATTATTTTCTACGGATAAGTAATATTTCATCATGTATATATAAAACATCATCTTTATCCATTCATCTATCGTTGGACACTTGGGTTGCTTCCATATTTTGGCTATTGTAAATAATGCTACAATATACATAGGGGCACATATATCTTTTCAAATTAGCATTTCATTTTTTTCATGTAA
The DNA here is from genome assembly GCA_032199065.1 of Smutsia gigantea. Lineage (NCBI taxonomy): Eukaryota > Metazoa > Chordata > Mammalia > Pholidota > Manidae > Smutsia > Smutsia gigantea. The sequence goes on from JAVSCE010001965.1 coordinate 131,337, forward strand.
ATACCCACAAGTGGAATTACTGGGTTATATGGTGGTTCTATTTTGAACTTTTCAAGGGACTTCCCTACTGTTTTCTTCAGTGGTGCGTCATTCTACATTCCCTTCAACAGGCATGAGGGCTTCTTTGTAAGGACCTATTGGTATTTTTAAAAGCCTGTATCTGTCCTTAGCACAGTTTTTGTTATGTCTAATCCTAAATATTTAAAAATCTGATAAACAGGTATTTGGATTTGTCTTTCTAAGAGTGAGGATGGTTGCATTTTTATCAAAATATGTAGATTTTTGTTGTCACCTGAGCAATAATACATATTTTTGAAGTAACCAATTGCTTTAGGGATGCAGGAATGGCTACTGCAGAGTTTCTTCATATTAAAGTTCAGCAAGCTCTAATGACCTTATTTGTACAATACATACGAGAATCAGTTGGGCTGAGTGGCCCAGAGCTTTGGGGAAGTGAAAAGAATCAGGTGATTAATAATTAACTTCCAATCTGAAAATGATACAGAGAGAACTGTACAAAGACATACAGTTAAATCTTTATACCTATCACTTTATATTAATATTTTGTTTACCCACCAAAATAATTTGGCATAGGCTGTCATTTAAAGACCACACATGCAAAACAGTGCCAAATCAGCCAAACAAGACCAGTTAGACAAAAGCCAGGTCATAAATATGGGACTATCTGGATGCAGCTATATTCAGTTTATAGATGGGCATATAGAGCGGAGCGGACCTGCTCAAACTCTGATCCATTTACTGCCTATAAACTGCGACTTAACATATTTGAATCTGATTTATGTCCTTAACTCTACCGAATTAATGAGGGTGATGAAAGTATTTGCACGACAGGATGTGTGAGAAGCATTATCTAAAACTTCGCTATGAGGCAAAGAGATTGCAGCACATGCTTTCAATGTCTTAACCTGGAGCATTGTTTAACCCGTCCCTCACAGTTTACTTCATTATCGAAGGAAACGTTTGTTGGTTTGACTTTTGCACAGACTTCTTGTATGATTTGTACATGAATTAAGATCTTAAACCTTTGGAGTTATATGTTAACTTGACGGGGGAGGCAGTGCAGCTGCAAGCACAGCCCCAAAGGCTTGTTTTCACTGCAGATCGGCCTTACCCTGCCGTTCCTCTTAAATGCCTGTAAATACCCAGGTACTCAAACTATGGTTTAAACAGATTTATTATCTTTCTGATTCTCTTATTGATGACTTAATAAATCATTAGCATGTGTTCATTCTGTATTAGAATGAGAATGATGTTTTCAGCTTTTTGAAAATTGTATTTAGACAGGTAGTTATGATAGTTAAATGAGACAAAATGCCTGGAACTTAGTAAATGCTCAATAAATATTAATTTTATTAAGTCTCAAGCCCTAATTCTTCTAACCTTATAAGATAAAAATGTAACACTATTCACAGAGGAAATAAATATACACACACACACATATGTGTGTGTGTGTAAATGTTAGATGTGTGTAAATACATACTCACACGTATAATATTGATGTGTATGTCTTACACACAAAACATTTACCAGCAAGAACCTTATGCAACTTCTAAAGAACTTGTATAAACATCCACTTAATGGATGCTTGCTCATGTGGCCCTGGTATACATAGGGGAAGGGGACAAAAGGCAGAAGGAACCAGCACAGAGGAACATAAACAAACAAAGCTCATCTGCATTTTTCCCCTTTTCACAGGAGTAGCTACAGCAAAGTGTCTGGGAAGCTGTTTACCTTGCAAATAAAAATAGGAAAGCCAACTTCTTCTGAACTTTTTACTAAGGGACCTAAAATGATTAACTACCCTTAGCTGTGAGAAATAGTAAACTGGTTTATTTTTAAATTTCTTTTTTTTTAAACATTTAATGCCACCTAGAAAAACAGAATCTCTTTCTTCTTCCTCAATAATATACACACTCATTTTCCAAGATACTATAGTGTTAGAACATAATTCACTGGTACCCCTAACCCAAACAATGTATCTGACTTGAAAAACAATACTTTTATTTCTTTCTCACTCATAGATGTTGGTCAAGTGGAGCTGGAGATTTTCATTAAGAGATACTGCTTTTCCCACAATGAGAAAGATGAGCAAAGAATTCTGTATTCTTTCCTGTCAATTTACTGGATAAGTTAAACATATACTGCGTGTAATTTAGAATGTTTGAAAAGAGCAAGCTCAGGAAAGAGAGGAGTAAAACATTTTTCACAGTGGTAAATCATTTAAATAGTATTAATTACTTTATCATTGTCAGACGCTTCCCTGGACTTGTCATTTAAGAACAGGAGCCTCTAGGCAATTTCTTATTTTTAATATTTTCCTCCAATTATGCATAGTTCATAATAGACTCATTATAAAATTTGAAAGCAAATATATTGAGCAGAAAGTAGAACTCTCTAATATCACTGTAGAACACTAGCCCTTTATTCTTCCAGATATTATATACATACATGTTGCATAATATGCTATATAGTATGTATGCTATATATTATATAGCTGATATACATTAGAAAATAAATGAGATCATCTTAAACCTGATCATTCTTTAACCTGACCTTTTCACTCAATGTACTCTGGACTTTTATCACAGTCATTATTCTCTTAGATGGCTGCATAGTATTCCTTTGCATGAAGTAATTTAATGTATAATTAGCAAATTTCCGCTTACATTAATATCACCTGTGAAATTTAGTAATTATCCTGCTGCCAATGTCTAGAGCTTATACATATTTAGATTCACAAGGTCTAGTGTGGGGCTCAAACATTCAGATTTTAAAGAGTGTTTAGAGGAGATTTTGATACAGACCAAATTTTGAGAATCAGTTAACAACTTTCTTGTTGATGGAGATTTAGTTTCTTTCAACTTTTCTGTACACAACATGGGAAGAATACTGACACCTGGAAACAGAAGAAATAGAAAGTTGGGAAGAACAAATCTTATTTTTCTTTCTTTCCCTTTCCTCATTTCCCCCCAGCCTCTGACCTTCCCACTTATTGAATGGAAGAAAAAATAGCAAAAGATTAGGTAGATTTTTTGTAGAAGATAAAAGGCTGAAGGAAACTATGGCAAGAAAGGAGTTCAACTGGGAGATATTGGCAGAAAGAAAGACAGTGTTGTCCAGAAAACAAACAATTCACTTATTCAACAAATACATTTAATTATAAAGATGCAGAATGGTGATGGTAGGGTGGGAGAGATCATTCTTAGGTTTGGGAATTAGTGACTGAAAAAAGGTGAGACCAGGTTTGTCATTCTAGATGCATCATTATGAAACAGGAATTCCTATTTTAAATACATTTGCATTTCATCAGGACTTCTCTCTATATATTTAATTTCACAACTGTTGCAAAATTACTTTTTAAGCAGTAAAGGTGAGTGGGACAAGCCATAGATTCTAGTTCTTTCTCATTCACTCTGTGTTATCTTTGACAAGTCAACCTCTCTTGCAACAGTTTTCTTGTCTATAAAATGTTTGAGCTAATCTACAGAAACATTCACTTCTAACATTGTTTAATTCCATGAGAGAGAAATTTATTCCATGTTGTAATTAACTCCATTTCAGAAAAAGAGCCTTTTCTTTATTCTAGTGAAAAAGCCCACGGGCACATCTGCATCCTGACAAAGAGCATTCAGCCTGCAAATATACCTCCCCCTGCGACATTTCTCATCCAAGTGGCAGTCAGGCACCATGTTATTCTGAAACACGGAAGGTCACCAGTGATAGGAAGGCTTTAGTATTTCAGTGGAAATCAGTCCACAAAGACTAATAAGTAGGGAAATGATGTCTTCAGGGTATCAACAATTTAAAACAAGCTCTCAGCAAATAGAAAAGTTCAGGCTCAAACTCAAAGCCTAACCAACAGCAACTCAGGGACTTTTCTTCTTTCGGAAATTAGAAATGTGTACATGGAAATTGTGCTTGTCTAATTAAAACAACTGTCTTACAAGGATAAAACCAAACCACACAATTATAAAATGAGAAAAGACTGCCTAGGCTGAAATAAATACCAAGTGACAAATATTTGAGTATCAGCAAACCATAAATTCATATAAACAAACAGTGCAGTGATCACACAGGCCCAGGTGGGAGGCTTCTGCCTGCTCACTGGCCTCTGGTCTTATGATTCCCTTGCAGTGGGGTGAATGGTGGCCCCCAAAAGGTATGATCACCCAGAACCTGTGAATGTGACCATACTTGCAAAAAAGGGTCTTTGGAAATATAACCGGCATAGTCCTCGGTCCTATGCCAGGTGTGCTTGTGACAGAGGAGAAGGCGATGTGAACACAGAGGTGCGCTGAGTGGTGTCTAGAAGCCAAAGAGTGCCAGCAGCCACCAGAGGGGAAATGGAGGTCCGCGGAGCGGATGCTCCCAGAGCCACCGGGGGAACCACCCCAGCTGACACAGTGGTTTTGGACTTCTAGATTTCTAGCCTCAAAAACTGTGAGAGCATAAATTTTGGTTGTTTAAACCATCCAGTGTGTGAAAATGTGTCATGGCAGCCCTAAAAAACAAAGATACTCCTTTGGAAATATAGTTTCCAAAAATACTGATCTGCTCATAGTTCCCTGAACACACAGCACGCATGCATCTTTGGGGATTAGGTGAATCTGGCCTAAACCCCATTTCCATGAGCTGTGATAGCCAAAGCCCACGCACCCTGTGAGCCCCCATGCATGGCTCCTCCTGGGCAGGGGCCTCCACATGGAGTCTGCAGGCTGTGCATTGCAGAAGGCCATCTAGCCACCGGGGCGAGAGGGCCCTGTGGTCCCCCAGGGCCCTGCCCTTGCAGCTGTGTGCTGCCGCGGGATGATCTAGAGGAGAGCCCCCAGCTGCCTTGGGGACACAATGCTCTTTGTTTGCACAAAGCAACCACCCAGGCTCAGGAAGTATCTTTTAAAAATATGTGCAAAAATGATTAACATAAGCAGTGGCCTTCGTGGCTCTTTATGTCTGTCCTCTTTCTCTGGCCCCATGGTCTCGGCTCTTGCCTAAAACTGGTGTTCACAAATAATTCCCAAACATCAAGGATTTTTTGAGCCTTGTAATATTACTAAAGTTTGGGTATAGCACAGAGGAAAGATTACATCACATACCACACAGTGTCATCAACATGTTCAGTTTTTCTGTCACGTCCCCCTGTCCTTTCCAATGTTCCCCAATCCTTATACATGCCTCTGCTATTTATGTACACTGTCCCACCAACCGTCTCTGTGCAGTGTATGGAGAATAAAACTTTATCCATCATTTTCACCATGTTAAGTCTCTGAGCGTTTGAGCAGGCTGGCCCCCATGCTTGGAATCACTTTCTCCCCTTGTCTACCTGGTAAACTCATATTCAACTCTTTACCTTTCAAATATTCCAAAAGGAAATGGGATTGTTGAAAAGTAGGGACTAAGTGATGCCCCTCCAAATTCACCAGTCCTCATCTGTGTCCCGCATCTCAGCCCCCGTTCTCTCCTACCTCTGCCCCACTTGATGGTGACTCTTTGAGAGCACCCTGACTGGTTACTCCCACCACCCTGAATTTAGCTCAAGCTCAAATGTTTGTTCCCATCTTACAGCCAAATATCCTAACAGGGTGATAGTCACCTAAATGTAAACTCCTGCCATTTTCCAAAACCAGTAACATTAAAAGTCTGACAAGTTCTGTTACCATCACTTTTTCTGAGGATAGAGGCTGTAGCAGTCTTTTTCTTATTTACCATTGGATTTCTGCAACAGTTTGTGGTTGCCATTATTTTTTACGCCTCTATTAGTGCATTTTCCTTCCTCACATGGTGTCTTACAGGACAATCACTTTCACTTCCCCCTTCCTAATTCCCTTTGTTGTGCTCGCATTTACATTCACCACCCTATTTTTAAGGGCTTTTGGTGACACTGTGTCCCATCCGAATTTGATTTCTTTTTCTGTTTTTAGTTCCTTTCTAATTTCAAATTAACACTGAACAAGGAAAAGCACGCTCATGAGCCAGTTTCATCTCAATGGACTCAAAATGCTGTTATTTTCCTGTGGGACATATTAGACTATGATCACTGGGTTTAACTCAGAAAACATGAAAACCTTTTTATTTTATTTCTTCCATGTAGGCTGTAGCACTATATTTTTGTTCTTAGTAACAGAAAAGTGCATATTTTCCATGAACGCTTTAGTTTTCAATGGTTTCTTTCAAAACTGACATTCTTATCTAAATATAAAAATTGTAACTCAAATGAAAATATCACTAAATTTTAAGCTTCTGTTGAGCATGGATCTTAAGTGCTTTATATATTTCATTGTGAACAGCCTCCTAATACCTTGAGGTAAGTCATTGCTGGCTCTGTGTTACAGGTGGAGAAGCTGAGCTTCTCAGAGGCACAAGGACCCACCCAAAGCTGCGCTTAGAACTTGATGAATCCATTATTCAGTCCTGCTCTGACAGTCTGGAGCCCATTTAGGTGAGAGAAGTACCTTCTAATTAATGTTTGTAGAAAGCACCTCAAAGTTAGGAGTTTAATTAATCTGTTGTCATAAAGGTGAAACTTAAAAGTTGTTTTCCAAATAGGCAAATAAAAGAAATGAAGAAAGCTGGTTGGGTATAAAATAAAACAAAAACTAACTCCTGATAAGCCCAGGTTAATTGGGTTGGCCAGAAATTCAGGTTTTCATTTAAAATCTCCCAATTATTAATGGTTGGCAACTAAACCAGGTCCATCTGCTTTTCTGTCTGTGCAAACTAAACATGGCCCACGGGCTGCCAGACAGTGAGTGAGTCTGGTACAGACTGACGTTGACCCCTGAACCCCTGTCCAATGTGGTAGCCACTAGCCACGTGCAACTTATCTAATTTTAATCAAGATTAAATAAAATTTTAAACTCAGTTCTTCCATCGCACTGGCAACATGTCTGGTGTTCCCGAGTGACGTGTGGCTTGCGGCTCGTGGCTTGTGTGGTGGACAGTGCCGAACATTCCCTCCCTGCAAAAGGTTCTATCAGATGGCACCGAACCAGAGCCAGAAACTGCACGCGTTTCCCGCCCCCGTGGTGGGGCTGCCCGCCTGGCTGCGCTGCCCAGGGCCTGCAGACAGGTCCCTGCCGAGCAGGCCTGGGGGCGGGCGGGTGCCCGTAGCTGCGCCCACGTCCCGGCTCCGGGACCGGAGTCAGACCACCACCCTCCCTTTCCGCGGAGACCGCGGCCTCAGGAGCCCCTCACTCTCAAAACCTTGTTTTCAGGCTGTTCAACTCAGTGAAGTGTAAATAATGGTTACTTACGGGAAGTTTCTTCCCTTGCCTTGGATACTGACACTTACAATATAAGAATTTCTAAGAGTGAATGTCAAGCCTAGAGGAGATGGTGAGGCGGGGCTTTGTATTCTCACGGGGAAACACGGCGCCCATCAACCTGGCGCATTGGCGACCCTGCCGTCCAGGCAGTCCGCCCACGTCCCTCACCTTACGGCAGCCTCTACTCAGGATCTGGGTCAGCAGTTTCAAAAGCAGGTTGTTCATGAGAATTTTCCTGGTAGGAGTGCCAGCTTTAACAAATAAAAATACAAGATTCCCAGTTAAAGCCGAGAACAACAAATAATTTTTTAGTATATGTCCCATGGGCCATACAATATGTATTTTCTCTGGAAATCCTACACCTTGGCCCCCTATAAAAATACTGGTTTTCTGGCCCCAGTAATTCATTCAGATTTCAGAAACCATCGATCATAGCTCACCCACCTCTGGGTGGTGTTTTATCTTTTAGCTGAATTGCTGTCACCTTTAGAACTATCTTTTTAAATGGAATCACAGTTTTCTATAGTCAAGTTACACATGACTGTCGCCTTCATTATGCTATTTGATCTTCCCCGCAGCCTGTAAAGTAAGAAAGGCAAAGAGTCTCTCCATTTTGTCAATGAGAAAACTGAAGCTCAGAATCTTAAACAACTTGTTTATTTCCCAGGCAAACCTGCTAGTAAATGGCAACCTTGGACCCAATCTCAGGTCTTCTGGGCTCCAATTTCAATGCTCATTCAACTATCTAGTGCTGTAAGTGAAAGAAGATAGGAATAATGTAAAACAGAGAGAGAGATGAGAAAGAGTGCTTCTGAGAATTTTTCATCAAAAGTTTGGCTAACAAACCAGTTACCACTCTTTTGACTCTCAGCTCTCTTAACCACCAGTCAGTCAACTGTGAAGCTGAAGAGGCAGACCTGGGACCCAGAATTCAAAAGGGGCCGAGTCTCCAGGAATGAGGGAGAGTTCAAATCTGGGTGATACAATTAAAATACTCCAGAAATTGGCTTTGGGACTGGTAATGAGAGAGACGACAGTGAATGCCTGAAGAGACTTCCACACTCAAACCTGTTGTTGAACTGAGTAATGAGTTCCAAGGCCTGTAACTTAACTCAGCCGTTAGTACATACCCTGGAATTTCCTCGCAGTAACATAACAAGAAGCAGGAGTTTTTATAGTCTGACGTAGTTCCACTTATTTTTGCTTTTGTTTCCCTTGCCTGGGGAGATGTATACAGAAAAATATTTCTAATGTTGATGTTTAAGAGTTTACTACATATGTTTTCTTCTAGTATTTTTATAGTTTCAGGTCTTATATTTAGGTCTTTAGTACATTCTAAGTTTACTTTTGTGTCTGGTATAAGACAATGATCCAGTTTCATTCTTCTGTACATAGCTGCCCAATGTTCCCAAAAGCATTTACTGAAGAGACTCTTTTCCCCATTATATATCTTGCCTCCTTTGTCATATATTGATTGACCTTAAAGGCTTGGGTTTATTTTTGGGCTATTTTGTTCCATTGGTCTATATATCTATCTGTTCTTGTTTCACTACCATACAGTTTTGATTACTGTAGCTTTGTAGTATAGCTTGAATTGGGGTGTTAATACCTCCAGCTTTGTTGTTCTTTCTCAAGATTGCTTGAGCTACTTGGGGTCCTTTGGGTTCCATACAAATTTTAGGATTATTTGCTCTAGTGAAAAATGCCACTGGTATTTTGATAGGGATTACACTGATTCTGTAGATTGCTTTGAGCAGGATGACCATTTTGACAATATTAATTCTTTCTATCCATAAGCATGGGATAGATTTCCATTTATTTGTGTCACCTTCAATTTCTTTCATTATTGTTTGTAGTTTTCAGAGTATAGGTCTTTCACCATCTTGATTAGATTTATTCCTATGTATTTTATTCTTTTTGATGCAATTGTAAGTGGAATTGTTTTCTTAATTTCTCTTTCTACCAGTTCATTATTTGTATATAGAAATGCAACAGATTTCTATGTATTGATTTTGTATCCTGTGACTTTACTGAATTCATTTATTAATTCTAATAGTTTTTTGGTGGGATCTTTAGGGTCTTCTATATATAGTAGCATTTCATCTGCAAATAGTGATACAAAGATACTATTTTTATTCCCATTTTTACATGAGGAAAAAGCATACAGAGATAAGCATCTGCCCAAGATCACACAGTTGATAGGAAACAAACCTCACATTCAAACCCAGCCTTTCTGGCTCCAAAACTACATGTTTATCCACACATTACTTTTTTCTACCCCTACCCATCTACAAAAAATTAAAATGAAATGCCCCTCGTCCTACTCAGTTTAAAGGAGAGGACCCGCAGGTTACTTTACCCAACCACCTAGCTTACTGTGGGTACCCTGGAGACATCATCAGTCAACATGACTCTAGCCCAGGTGACATGGGTAGCAATGCCAATCAGGAAATATTTATTTTGGCCTCCCAAATCCAGGATGTGGCACAATGAGCAAACACATAGTCTAAGAAATAATATGCCACCAAGAAAGACACCTCTTTAGCCTGTTTGAATCCCTGGCTCCATTCTCTCCAGTCCATCTTCTGCATTACAATCAGAGTTATCTCTATAGACACAAATTTTAGCCTTTTATTCCTAAAATCTTCCATTACTCTCATCACCCACTCAACAGAGTCAAATAAATTATGATAATTACCCTTGGCTATGATCTGGCCCCTATGTAACTCGAACCTCACTCTGTAGTTTCCGATGCACAAAACCTTAATCCCCCATTCCTGATTCTCTCTCTAGCTTAAATGACATTTCCCACCTCATTTGCCTATATCCTTACTCATCCTTAAAAATCAGGTCAAGACTTCCGGGAAGATGGCGGTGTGAGCAGGGCGGCAGAAATCTCCTCCCAACACTATATTTATCAACGAAAACACAGAAAATACATCTATTCCTAAAAGAGAGACGAGAATACACAGGAAAGCGCACAGCGTGCAGCTACACCCGAGAGGACTCGGCACCCCAAGAGGCGGTCTTAAAGAGCCCAGCTGACATACGTGGCAACTATCAGTGACCAAATTATACAGCCATGAAAAGACAGAGGAATATGGTTCAGACCAAAATCAACCAGACAACCCCAGAGAGGGAGTCTGAAGGGATGGAAATGCACAGCCTCCCTGAAAAAGAATTTAGAATAAAAGTCATTACCATGCTGATGGACCTACAGAGAAATGTGCAAGAGCTGAGGGAGGAAGTGAGGGAACTGAGGAAAGACAATACAGAAATCAGACAAGCGATCGACGGGCTTAACAGCAGAATGGATGAGATGCGAGAGACTGTTAATGGAATAGAAAACAGAGAACAGGAGTACAGAGCAGCTGAGGCAGAGAGAGATAAAAGGATTTCTAGGTATGAAAGAATATTAAGAGAACTGTGTGACCAATCCAAACGGAACAATATTCGCATTATAGGAGTACCAGAGGAAGAAGAGAGAGAAAAAGGGATAGAAAGTGTCTTTGAAGAAATAATTGCTGAAAACTTTCCCTCGCTGGGGAAGGAAGTAGTCTCGCAGTCCACCGAAGCTCATAGATCTCCCAACACAAGGGACCCAAGGAAGACAACACCAAGACACATAATAATTAAGATGGCAAAGATCAAAGATAAAGACAGGGTATTAAAGGCAGCTAGAGAGAGAAAAAAGATCACCTACAAAGGAAAACCCATCAGACTATCATCAGACTTCTCAACAGAAACCTTACAGGCCAGAAGAGAATGGCATGATATATTTAACGTTATGAAACAGAAGGGCCTCGAACCAAGAATATTGTATCCAGCACGATTATCATTTAAATATGATGGAGGGATTAAACAATTTCCAGATAAACGAAAGTTAAGAGAATTTGCCTCTCATAAACCACCACTACAGGATATCTTAAATGGACTGCTCTAGATGGAAGCACACCTAAAGCTAAAAAGATGTCACCAGAGAAAAAAAATCATAGCAAAGAAAGCAGACCATCCAAATACTAACTAAAGGCAAAGAATAAAACACCTATTATAGAAAGAATGGAGGAGGAGGAATAAGAAGGGAGAGAAAGAAAGAAACATCAGACTGTGTTTACAATAACTTAACAAGAAAGTTAAGTTAGATTGTTAGATAGTAAAGAAGCAACCCTTGAACCCTTGGTAACCACGAATCTAAAGCCAGCAATGGCAATAAGTACATACCTATCAATAATCACCCTAAATGTAAATGGACTGAATGCACCAATCAAAAGACACAGAGTAACAGAATGGATAAAAAAGCAAGACCCATCTATATGCTGCCTACAAGAAACTCACCTCAAATCCAAAGATATACACAGACTAAAAGTGAAGGGATGGAAAAAGATATTTCATGCAAACAACAAAGAGAAAAAAGCAGGTGTTGCAGTACTTGTATCAGACAAAATAGACTTCAAAACGAAGAAAGTAGCAAAAGATAAAGAAGGACATTACATAATGATAAAGGGGTCAGTCCAACAAGAAGATATAACCATTATAAATATATATGCACCCAACACAGGAGCGCCAGCATATGTGAGACAAATACTAACAGAATTAAAGGAGGAAATAGACAGCAATGCATTCATCTTAGGAGACTTCAACACACCACTCACTCCAGAGGACAGATCAACCAGACAGAAAACAAGTAAAGACACAGAGGCCCTGAACAACACACTAGAACAGATGGACCTAACAGACATCTACAGAACTCTACACCCAAAAGCAACAGGATACACATTCTTCTCAAGTGCACATGGAACATTTTCCAGAATAGACCACATACTAGGCCACAAAAAGAACCTCAGTAATTTCAAAAATATTGAAATCCTACCAACCAACTTCTCAGATCACCAAGGTATAAAACTAGAAATAAATTTTAGAAAGAAATCAAAAAGGCTCACAAATACATGGAGACTTAACAACATTCTCCTAATTAATCAATGGGTTAACGACCAAATCAAAACAGAAATCAAAGAATATATGGACACTAATGACAACAACAACACAAAGCCACAACTTCTGTGGGACGCAGCAAAGGCAGTTCTAAGAGGAAAGTATATTGCAATCCAGGCCTATTTAAAGAAGGAAGAACATTCTCAAATGAATAGTCTAAAGACACAAGTACTGAAATTGGAAAAAGAAGAACAAATGAGGCCCAAAGTCACCAGAAGGAGGGACATAATAAAGATTAGAGAAGAAATAAATAAAATTGAGAAGAATAAAACAATAGAAAAACTCAATAAAACCAAGAGCTGGTTCTTTGAAAAAATAAACAAAATAGATAAACCCCTAGCCAGACTCATTAAGAGAAAAAGAGAATCTACACACATAAACACAATCAGAAATGAGAAAGGAAAATCACGACAGACCCCACAGAAATACAAAGAATCATAAGAGAATATTATGAGAATCTATATGCTAACAAGCTGGAAAACCTAGAAGAAATGGACAACTTCTTAGAAAAATACAACCTTCCAAGACTGACCAAGTAAGAAACAGAAAAACTAAACAGACCAATCACCAGTGATGAAATCGAATGGGTAATCAAAAAACTACCCAAGAACAAAACCCCTGGGCCTGATGGATTCACCTCTGAATTCTACCAGACATATAGAGAAGAAATAACACCGATTCTCCTTAAAGTTTTCCAAAAATAGAAGAGGAGGGAATACTTCCAAACTCATTCTATGAAGCCAGCATCACTCCAATACCAAAACCGGGCAAAGACCTCACCAAAAAGGAAAATTACAGACCAATATCCGTGATGAACGTGGATGCAAAAATACTCAACAAAATATTAGCAAACCGAATTCAAAAATACATCAAGAGGATCATACACCATGATGAAGTGGGATTCATCCTAGGGATGCAAGAATGGTACAACATTCGAAAATCCATCAACATCATC
>JAVSCE010001966.1:0-45769 GCA_032199065.1 Smutsia gigantea
AAGTGCTGCGATAAACATAGGGGTGCATATGTCTTTTTGAATCTGAGAAGTTGTATTCTTTGGGTAAATTCCAAGGATTGGGATTCCCAGGTAAATTGCTTTCTACAATGGTTGAACTAGCTTACATTCCCACCAGCAGTGTAGGAGGGTTCCCCCTTCTCTGCATTCCTGCCAGCATTTGTTGTTCTTAGTCTTTTGGGTGCTGGCCATCCTTACTGGTGTGAGGTGATATCTCATTGTGGTTTTAATTTGCATTTCCCTGATGATTCGTGATATGGAGCATCTTTTCATGTGTCTGTTGGCCATCTGAATTTCTTCTTTGGAGAACTCTCTTCATAATCTCTGCCCATTTTTTAATTGGGTTATTTGTATGTTGGGTGTTGAGGCGTGTAAGTTCTTTATATATTTTGGGTGTAAACCCCTTGTCAGATATGTCATTTAGAAATGTGTTCTCCCATACTGTAGGATGCCTTTTTATTCTGTTGATGGTGTCCTTTGCCATACAGAAACTTTTTAGTTTGATGTAGTCCCATGAGTTCATTTTTGCTTTTGTTTCCCTTGCTGGAGGAGATGCATTCAGGAAGAAGTTGTTCATACTTAGAAGATTTTTGCCTATGTTGTCTTCTAAGAGTTTTATGGTTTCATGACTTACATTCAGGCCTTTGATCCATTTTGAGTTTACTTTTGTGTATGGGGTTAAACAATAAACCAGTTTCATTCTCTTGCATGTAGCTGTCCAGTTTTGCCAACACCAGCTGTTGAAGACACTGTCATTTCCCCATTGTATGTCCATGGCTCCTGTATCATATATTAATTGACCATATATGCTTGGGTTTATATCAGGGCTCTTTAGTCTGTTCCATTGGTCTATGGGTCTGTTCTTGTGCCAGTACCAAATTGTCTTGATTACAGTAGCCTTGTCGTAGAGCTTGAAGTTGGGGAGAATAATCCCCCCATCTTTGTTCTACCTTCTCAGGATTGCTTGGGCTATTCGGGGTCTTTTTTGGTTCCATATGAATTTTAGAACGATTTTCTCTAGTTCATTGAAGAATGCTGTTGGTATTTTGATAGGAATTGCATTGAATCTGTAGATTGCTTTAGGCAGGATGGCCATTTTGATAATATTTAATCTTCCTAAATGGAGCATGGGATGTATTTCCATTTATTGATACCTTCTTTAATTTCTCTCATAAGTGTCTTGTAGTTTTCAGAGTATAGGTCTTTCGTTTTCTTGGTTAGGTTTATTCCTAGGTATTTTATTCTTTTTGATGCAACTGTGAATGGAATTGTTTTCCTAATTTTCTGCTAGTTCATCGTTACTGTATAAGAATGCCACATATATCTGCATATTAATTTTGTATCCCACAACTTTGCTGAATTCAGATATTAGATCTAGTAGTTTTGGAGTGGATTCTTTAGGGTTTTTTATGTACAGTATCATGTCATGTGCAAACAGGGACAGTTTGACTTCTTCCTTGCCAATATGGATGCCTTTTATTTCTTTGTGTTGTCTGATTGCTGTGGCTAGGACCTCCAGAACTATGTTGAATAGAAGTGGGGAGAGTGGGCATCTTTGTCTTGCTCCCAATCTTAAAGGAAAAGCTTTCAGCTTCTTGCTGTTAGGTATAATGTTGGCTGTGGGTTTATCATATATGGCCTTTATTATGTTGAGGTACTTGTCTTTTATACGAATTTTGTTGAGAATTTTTTATCATGAATGGATGTTGAATTTTGTCAAATGCTTTTTCTGCATCTATGGAGATGATCATGTGGTTTTTGTTCTTTTTGTTGATGTGGTGCATGATGTTGATGGATTTTTAAATGTTGTACCATCCTTGCATTCCTGGTATAAATCCTACTTGATATGATGGATAACCCTTTTGATGTATTTTTGAATTCGGTTTGCTAATATTTTGTTGAGTATTTTTGCATCTATGTTCATTAGGGATATTGGTCTATAATTTTCTTCTTTTGTTTTGTCTTTGCCCAGTTTGGGTATTAGAGTGATGCTACCGTCATAAAATGAGTTTGGATTTATTTCCTCTTCTTCTACTCCTTGGAATACTTTAAGGAGGATCAGTATTAGGTCTTCACTAAGTGTTTGATAAAATTCAGCCATGAAGCCATCTGGTTCAGGTGTTTTGTTCTTAGGTAGGTTTTTGATTACCAGTTCAATTTCATTGCTTGTAATTGCTCTGTTCAGATTTTTTGTTTCTTTTTGGGTCAGCCTTGGAAGGTTGTATTTTTCTAGAAAGTTATCCATTTCTTCTAGGTTATCCAGTTTGTTAGCATATAATTTTTCATAGTATTCTCTAATAGTTCTTTGTATTTCTGTGGTATCTGTAGTGATTTTTCCTTTGTCTTTTCTGTTTCTATTTATGTGAGTATACTCTTTTTTTTCTTGATAAGTCTGGCTAGGGGTTCATCTATTTGGTTTATTTTCTCGAACAACCAGCTCTTGCTTTCATTGATCCTTTCTATTGTTTTGTTCTTCTTGAGTTTATTTATTTGTGCTCTAATCTTTATTTTATGTCCCTCCTTATACTGACTTTGGGTCTCATTTGTTCTTCTTTTTCTAGTTTCATTAATTGTGAGTTTAGACTGCTCATATGGGATTGTTCTTCTTTCCTAAGGTAGGCCTGTATTGCAATATACTTTCCTCTTAGAACGGCCTTCACTGCATCCCACAGATTTGCGGTGTTGAATTATTATTGTCATTTGTGTCCATATATTGCTTGATCTCTGTTTTTATTTGGTCATTGATTCATTGGTTATTTAGGAGCATGTTGTGAAGCCTCCTTGTGTTTCTGGGATTTTTCATTTTCTTTGCATAATTTATTTCTAGTTTCATACCTTTGTGATCTGAGAAACTGGTTGGTACAATTTCAATCTTTTTGAATTTAGGGCGGCTCTTTTTGTGGCCTAGTATATGATCTATTCTTGAAAATATTTCATGTGCACTTGAGAAGAATGTGTATTCTGCTGTTTTGGGTGTAGAGTTCTGTACATGTTTGTTAGGTCCATCTGTTCCAATGTGTTGTTCAGTGCCTCTGTCTCCTTACTTATTTTCTGTCTGGTTGATCGGACCTTCAGAGTGAATAGTGTGTTGAAGTCCCCTAGAATGAATTCATTGCATTCTGTTTCAACTTTTAATTCTGTTAGTATTTGTTTCACATATCTAGGTGCTCCTGTGCTCAGTGCATAGATATTTATAATGGTTATATCTTCTTGTTGAATTGACCCTTTTATCATTATGTAATGTCCTTCTTTGTCTCTTGTGACTTTGTTTTGAAGTCTATTTTGTCTCATACAAGTACTGCAACTCTTGTTTTTCTCCCCATTAGTTGCATGAAATGTCTTTTTCCATCTCTTCACTTTTAGTCTGTGTATGTCTTTGGGTTTAAAGTGAATCTCTTGTAGGCAGCATATAGATGAGTCTTGTTTTTTTATCCATTCAGTGACTGTAGGTCCTTTGATTGGTGCATTCCGTCCATTTACAGTTAGGGTGATTATGGATAGGTATGTACTTATTGCCATTGTGGGCTTTAGATTCGTGGTTAGCAAAGGTTCAAGGTTAACTTCCTTACTATCTAAGAGTCTTACTTAACTCACTTAATATGCTATTACAGACACAATCTAAAGGTTCTATTTTTTTTCTCCTCCTTTTTATTCCTCCTCCATTCTTTATATATTAGGCAACATATTCTGTACTCTTTGTCTATCCCTTGATTGACTTTGGGGATAGTTATTTAATTTTGCATTTGCTTAGTAATTAGCTGTTCTACTTTCTTTACTGTGGTTTTATTACCTCTGGTGACAGCTATTGAACCTTAGGATAGCTTCCATCTATAGCAGTCCCTCCAAAATACACTGTAGAGATGGGTTGTGGGAGGTAAATTCTCTCAGCTTTTGCTTATCTGGGAATTGTTTAATCCTGCCTTCAAATTTAAATGATAATCTTGCTGCATAAAGTAATCTTGGTTCAAGGCCCTTCTGCTTCATTGCATTAAATACATCATGCCACTCCTTTCTGGCCTGTAAGATTTCTGTTGAGAAGTCTGATGATAGCCTGATGGGTTTCCTTTGTATGTGATCTTATTTCTCTCTGTGGCTGCTTTTAATAGTCTGTCCTTATCCTTGATCTTTGCCATTTTAATTAGTATATGTCTTGCTGTTGTCTTCCTTGGGTCCCTTTTGTTGGAAGATCTGTGCATCTCCATGGCCTGAGAGACTATCTCCTTCCCAGATTGGGGAAGTTTTCAGACATTACCTCCTCAAAGACACTTTCTATCCCTTTTTCTCTCTCTTCTTCTTCTTCTTGTACCCCTATAATGCAAATATTATTCCATTTGGATTGTTCACACAGTTCTCTCAATAATCTTTCATTCTTAGAGATCCTTTTTTCTCTCTATACCTCAGCTTCTTTGTATTCCTCTTCTCTAGTTTCTATTTCATTTATTGTCTCCTCCACCATATCCAATCTGCTTTTAATACCCTCCATTGTGCTCTTCAATGATTGGATCTCCAACCAGAGTTCATTCCTGAGTTCTTGAATATCTTTCCTTACTTCCATGAGCATGTTAATAATTTTTATTTTGAACTCTCTTTCTGGGAGAGTCATGAGGTCGATATCATTTAAATCTTTCTCAGGAGTTGTATTAATAATTTTACTCTGAACCAGTTTCCTTTGGTGTTTCATATTTGCATATGGCGCCCTCTAGTGCCCAAAAGCTCTACTGTCTGGAACTGCTCAGCCCCTGAAGCAATGTTGGAGGTCGCAGGGGAGTTGTATTGGTGCCTGAGGTGAGTGAAGAGCTGTTTCCTGCTTCCCAGCTGCTATGCCTGTCTCCACTGCTTGAACTAGTGGGCTGAGCACACACGTACAAGTCTCTATGCTTTGCGTTTGTTGTTGCTGTAGACAGATCTTACTTCTGGCTTGCCTAATGCCCGGGTAGGGTTTGCCGGTTTGTGAGCCAGGTGGGGTTGACCAGGAGAAAGTTGCCCTATCTCGGAGTGGGTTCTTAGAGCTGTGTTGGCAGCCAGGGAGCTGGAGGATCTGAAGATCATGAAAGCTTCCAAGCTGCTGGGCAGAGTGCACCTGAACAATTTTGTCTTCCTGTCCTCTCTCCTGAGCAATAATCTCTGTGCAGTCCTTGCCCCTTTAGCAGCCCTCTTGCTAAGGGCTTCTTTGTTAGGATGTATCTCAGACTCCCTGCCTTTCTTTTGTCCCAGAGCAGCTGGATATGGATCCTTGCTTTCTGGAAGCAGCTGGAATCTCAGTCTCTCCATGAATTCTGCCTGTCTTAGCTTTCCAACCTCCTAATTATGAGAGTATCATGCAAGCACCAGGAAATGTAGGTTTGTGCTCCCAGAGCATATCTCCGGAGTTAGGTATTCAGCAGTCCCAAGTGTCCACTCCCTTCCTGCTCCATTTCTCTTCTTCCCGCCGGTGAGCTGGGGGGTGGGAAGGGCTTGGGGGACCTGGGGCACAGCTTTAGTACGTTACCCTGTTCTGTGAGGTCTGCTCTTCTCTCCAGGTGTATGTTGTTTGGCGCAGTCCTCTTTCCCGTTGCTCTTTCAGGAGTAGTTGTATCAGTTATATTTTCATATTATATGCAGTTTTAGGAGGAAGCCTCTGTCTCACCTCTCACGCTGCCATGTTTCATTATATTTAGTTTTTTAATCCATTTCAATTTTACTTTTATGTATTGGGTAATAAAGTGATCAGCTACAATGCATGTAACTGTCCCATTTTCCTAACGCTATTTATTGAGGAGACTTTGTCTTTTCCCCCATTATATATTCTTGCCTCCTTTGTCACAGATTAATTGACCACTTAAGTGTGTTTATTTCTGGACTTTCTATTCTGTTCCACTGATCTATGTGTCTGTTTCTGTACCCAGTACCATTACTATTTTGATTACTACAGATTTATGATATACTTTGAGATCAGGCAATATGATACCTCCAGCGTTTTTCTTCATTCTCAAGATTGCTTTGTCTTTCCAGGTTCCTTGTGGTTCCATACAGATGTTACGATTATTTGCTCCAGTTCTGTAGAAAATGTCATTAGTATTTTGATTGGGATTGCATTGAATCTGTAGATTGTTTTGGATAGTATGGCCATTTTAACAATAGTAATTTCCTATTTGTTTATATGGAATATTTTTCCATTTATTTGTGTTGTGTTTAATTTCTTTCTTCAGTGTTTTATATTTTTCACAGTACAGGTTTTTCATTGATTAGATTTATTGATAGGTATTTTATTATTTTCGATCTACTTGTAAATGGAATTGTTTTCTTAATTTCTCTTTCTGCTAGTACATTATTTGTATATAGAAATGAAACATTTCTGCACATTGATTTTTATATCCTGTGAGTTTACTGAATTTGTTAATTTCAATAATTTTTAGGTGGAATCTTTAGGGCTGTCTATATACAGTATCATGTCATCTGAAAACACTGACACTTTTACTTCTTCCTTACAAGTTTGGATGCCTTTATTTCTTTTTCTTATTTGATTTCTGTGGCTAGGATTTCTACTACTATGTTGGATAAAAGGATGAGAGTGGGCATTCTTGAGTTGTTCCTGATCTTAGAGAAAAAGCTTTCAGTTATTCAATGTTGAGTATGATGTTAGCTATGGGTTTGTCATATATGACCTTTATTATGTTGAGATATGTGCCCTCTATATCCACTTTGGTGAGAGTTTTATCATGATTGCATCATAAAAGCATTTGTCAAATGCTTTTTCATCAAATATTGAGATAATCATATGGTTTTTATCCTTCCTTTCATTAATATGGTATATCCCATTGATTGATTTTAGATATTGAACCATCCTTGTATCCCCAGAATAAATCCTGCTTGGTCATGGTGAATGATATTTTTTATGTAGTTGTACTTGGTTTGCTAATATTTTGTTGAGGGTTTTTTCTTCATAAGGGATATTGGTCTGTAATTTTCTTTTTTTAACAAATAATTTATTTGTCTGGTTTTGGTACAGGGTAATGCTGACCTCATAGAATGAGTTTGGAAGCTTTCATTCCTCTTAAGTTTCTTGGAATAGTTTGAGTAGGACAGGTAATAACTCTTCTTTAAATGTGTGATAAAATTCACCTGTGAAGCCATCTAGTAATGAACTTTTGTTTGTTGGGAGTTTTTTTATTACCAATTCAATTTGATTACAAGGAATTGGTCTGTTCAGATTTTCTATTTCTTCCTGGTTCAGTCTTGGGAGATTGTATGTTTCTAGAAATCTATCCATTTCTTCTAGGTTGTTGAATTTCTTGCCATATAATTTTTCATGGTAGTGTCTCATAATCCTTTGTATTTCTGTGGCATCAGTTGCAACTCCTCCTCCTTCATTTCTGATTTTCTTTATTTGGGTCCTCTTTCTCTTGATAAATCTACTTAAAGATTTATTAATTTTGTTTATCTTTTCAAAGAACTAGGTCTTAGTTTCATTGATCTTTTCTACTTTTTTTTAAAGTATGTATTTCATTTATTTATTCTCTGAGCTTTATTTCCTTCCTTCTAACTTTAGGTTTTGCTTGTTTTTATTTTTTTCTAGTTCCTTTAGGTGTCAAGTTCGATTGTTTATTTGAGATGTTTCTTGCTTCTTGAAGTAGGCCTGTATCAGTATAAACTCTCTTTGGACTGCTTTTTTTGCATCCCAAAGATTTCAAACTGTTGAATTTCTATTTTCATTATTCTCCAAGTATTTTTTATTTCCTCTTTGATTTCACTGGTAACCCATTGATTGTTTAGTAGCATGTGTTTGTGTATTTTCCATTTTTTTCTTGCAGTTGATTTCTAGTTTCATGCCATTGTTGTCAGAGAAGATGCTTGATATGATTTCAGTCTTCTTGAATTTATTGGGACTTGCTTTTTGGTCTAACATGTGACCTATTCTGGCAAATGTTCCATGTACAAATGAAAAGAATGTGTATTCTACCATTTTGGGATTTAATATACTGTATATATCTGTTAATTCCATTTGTTCTAATGTGTCACTCAAATCCACTGGTTCCCTGTTGGTTTTTTTATGGATGATCTATCCATTGATATAAGTGGGGTGTTGAAGTTCCCTACTATTATTGTCAGTTTCTCCCTTGATGTCTGTTAATATTTGCTTTATATGTTTAGGTGCTTCTCTGTTGGGTGCATAGATATTTATAATTGTTACAGCTTTTTCTGTATTGAGTACTTAATCATTATATAATGACCTTCTTTGTCTTTGGTTAGAATTTTTGTTTTAAAGTCTATTTTGTCTATATAAATATTGCTATGTCAGCCTTTTTTTTCATTCCTATTTTTATGGAATCTTTCTTCATCGCTTCAGTTCTAGTTTGTGTATGTCTTTAGGTCTAAAGTGAATCTTGTAGGCAGCAAATAGATGTGTCTTGTTTTTTTAATCTATTCAGTCACCCTGTATCTTTTGATTGGAGCATTGAGTCCATTTACATTAAAGTAATTATTGATAGATATGTACTTTTTCCATTTTGTTCAATATTTCTTGGTTGTTTTGTCATTCTTCTCTGATCCTTTCTTCCTCTCTTGTTCTTTTACCTTGTGCATTATGACTTTCTTTAGTGTTATGGTTATATTTCCTTCTCTTTGCTTTTTTGTGTATCTATTATAGGTTTTTGGTAACCACTCTTCTAAAATTAGAGTGCATCCTTCCTATAGGTTTCTGTATTTTTACTGCTTATATATTAGGCCTATTTCTAAAATTGAAATATAATTTTGTACAAACTCTTCTGTTATTTTCATCTGAGATTATGTTAATCAGATACACATTGATCTCTACTTAATGCATTTTAACTGTGATATGGAATTCTGTTTTATGAATATTCCAGTTTATTTATCCATTATCATATTAATGGATATGAAGTTTTCTCTAACTTTTTAACTCTTCCAAACAGTGCAGTAACAAATAGGCTTGTGCATGTCTCCTTTTGCACATTTGTAAAGTTGATCTAGGTTTAGACACTAATGGGGAATTGCTGTTGTGTATATCTTTGATTTTATTAGGTACTGAGAATTGACTTTTCAAAAGAGGTCACAAATGGTATTAAAAGTTTTAAGGTCCAGGCATTAACAGGAAAGTGTAAATGTAGTCATTTATTTTATGCTGTAAAAAGTCAAGGATGCACACTATAACTTTAAAGTTAACCAGTAAAAGAATGGTAAAAGCATATATTGTTTTGAAATAAATAATGTTATAAATAAAATTGATTAGAAATTTATTAATAATGAGGAAATTGATTAATATGAGGAAGTAATTGATCAATACTTCAATTAATAATTGATTAAAAATAAAGGCAGAAAGAAGGAACATAAAATTTGTGGGCCAAATAAAAAACAAATGTAAGATGTGTAAAGACACTGACTATCAGCCTATTATAGAGTATATTTTATGATAGAGGGAACACCATTGTCAGACTGCAAATAGTCTAAAATCTAAAAATATGACACAGTTTCAAGGGCCATAAAGACAAATTTTTCCATGAGTATACCATATTGTTTGCCAGTGTGATTAATCAAATCAACACAGATTGGGACTAAATACATTCAATTTATTTCATGCAGTATTTAATTAAGGGTAATATCAGCAAGACTCCAAGCAGCAGGACAAGGCAACTGCAGTATTCTCCTCCCCATGCTGGCAAGGCTCTGGACCCAGCCAGCTAAGTAAATCCCTGGGCCCTCAGGGTCTGCCTTAGAAAACTTTTTAAGTTTCTGTATTGACCTTTCCACTTAACCTGAGGTATTAATCCAGGTATAACAAAAAGTATTAATAATTGTGTATCTTATACCTTGGCCTACAAGGACAAAATTTGGGCAAATTTGTCATCCATCACAAAGCTGATCAGTAACTGAGGCTAGCCAGAGTGCTTTCCACGGATGAGGTGGTGTCATTGATTATTTTAACTAAAGTCAAGGACACATTGTGTACCACCTTTTCTTATTGGATTACTCTTATTGTAGAGATAACTGCCCTCATGGTGGATAAAGTAATGTCTCAGTAACTCCTCTGGGAAAGCTCCCCTGAGTAACTAAGAGAGATTTCCATAGTCTTCTGAGGGTTATGTGATCTGGTCATGTTTCCTTAAAGACTTGAAGATCTCTTATGATCATCCCTATGGCTTGAATATACCACTTTCGTTGACAATACTTGTCAGTTAGTTAGTTATGAGTGTGATTTGATTCATCCCAAAATGAGAATATCAGTCCATGGAGTCACAAAGCTTTCATGGGTCAGGGCTTCAGTTTTGATGAGAGTCCAGTAGAAACTAAGCAAGTTAGTTGTTTTCCAAACATAGTTGTTTCAGGGAGTCAGTGAGTCCTATACTCCAAGGGATGCTTCTGACTGGAGGCTACCTCCTTTTTTCAGAAGCACCAGTACACAAAATCATCAGTCATGGAGACTTGTAGCTCAAATGGGTCATTAAGTTTGTAGTACCTCAGAGTAGGAAGTATGCCATAGGTTGCTGATTAGTTTCCATGTAGGTCTGTAGATTATACTCACTGTGAGTTAGCTGATATTAAAAACCCACTAAAGTAGAATGCTCAAGTGAGTCATATACTGTCTTCATCACTCATAGTCCAGAGTGATGCTAGGCTGCCTTTTGGTTGAAGGGAAAGGAAACAAGTTTTCCTTAACTGTGACAGGGATTGAGCATTGTGAATCTGACTGCATAGCCTCCCAAAAACTTGATGAGCAGTCTTCTGGATTTTGTTGGACTTTATCACTTATGTTTGCTGATGAAAATATGGTGATATCAGAGTCAGAGCTGTTGAGTCTTAAACTTCTGAGCCTCTGGCCAACTGAATATCAAGCTGTCAGTAAAAGCTTTGGATATCGGAAGGTAGTGGTACTCATAATAAATCCTAATCTACCCCCTGACAGTAAATGACGAGAGAATTTAGGGAATACTGCAAATGCATATTTATGGCCCTGCCAAGTGAATGAGAATTGGTGTCTGTTTTTGGGTGCTAATGGGATACAAAAGAAGGCTTTGGCAATGTGCAAGATAGCATATATAGTGCCATTAGTCGGTGCCACAAATTTAGTTACATCACAATGTCTGGAATATCGAGAGATACAGGAGCAACAACTAAATTCAACTGGTGGTTAATCTACTTTAAACCTCAAGCCCTTGATAACTTTTTCACTGGACATAAGGTCAGTTGAATTGAGGTATTGCTCAATTCTTACCTTCTTATTACCCTTGTTTCCTTTAAGTCCATAGTCAAAGGTGGTACTTTCCTTTTATGTTGTTTCTCTTGGACCATGCAAGAGGAAACAGATTTGGGTAGCAATTTATTTGTTCCACTATCACTGTTGGAGTTTAGGAACATATGTAGTACAAGCTCATAATATATAATTGCTAATTACACATTTCAAAATTAAAGCCACTTACACTTCACTGCCCCTGCTCCTCAGGAGTGTGGGTGTGTGTCTGATCTAGGTTATTGATTTTATCTTTTTAAGAAACTGGCTGTAATTATTTTTTGCAAGTAACATGCTCTCTGGCAGCTTTACAAATTTTGCTTTATGACATTTCCCTGCTTTATTTCTCTATGCTTAAAAATGGATTTAATTATTTATTTTTAAATCTTTCTGAGTAGTTGGAGCGTTCTTTTATTCTCAAAACTCATTCTTTAATTATGGAAATTTCTCATTCTCAACTAATTTTCCAGATAATGTTCCTCTGATATTCCTTTCATTATATTTCTCACAATTGCTGTAAAACATTTTGTGAAGCCCCTTATTCTATTCACACTTTTTCTAAAAGTTATTTTTTGAATAGTTTTAGATTTACAAAAAAATTGGAGACAATAGAGTGTTTCCATATACTGAACACCTAGTTGCCCCTTTTGTTAACATCTTATATTAGTCTAATAGATTTGTTATGGTTAATTAATCACTATTAATACATTATTACTTCCAATACATTGGAAAGAGGAGCATAGAGGTAAACTGCCATTTTCATCACATGTTTTCAAAGGTACATGCTATCAACATGGCTCACTACTTTGGAATTTGCCCCTGATCATCTGGCTGAGGTGGTGTCAATCAGATTTTCCATGGTACTTACTGTGTTTTAACTGCTTGCTTTGGTCACTCTTCTTTCACTTTTGTTTTTAAACTACACATTGGATGGAAAACACATGCTCTCCTCCAATTTATTAACTAACGTTTAAAATGCCTTAACTCTGGGATTTGGGTTTTTAATTTTAACAATTATATTTGTAAATACCCCGGTTTTTTATTTGTTCTTTTTGATTCAGTTGCTCTTACTTCATTCCTTTCTCATATTTTAATTTTTCTTTATTTTTTTTTCTTTATTATTTTTTAAAATAGTTTATTTTGGTATCATTAATCTATAATTACATGTGCAATATTATAATGATTAAACTACCCCCTTCATCAGGTCCCCCCCACCAACCCCATTACAGTCACTGTCCATCAGTGTACTGAGATGCTATAGAGTCACTACTTGTCCTCTCTGAGTTGTGCAGCCCACCCGTCCCCCCCCACCAACATTACATCTGCTAATTGTAATGCCCCTTTTTCCCCCTTGTCCCTCTGTTCCAACCCATCCTCCCCAGTCCCTTTCCCTTTGGTAACTATTAGTCCATTCTTGGGTTCTGAGAGTCTGCTGCTGTTTTGTTCCTTCAGATTTTTCTCAGTTCTTATGCTCCACATATGAGTGAAATCATTTGATACTTGTCTTTTTCAGCTTGGCTTATTTCACTGAACATAATACCCTCTAGCTCCATCCATGTTGTTGCAAATGGTAGGATTTGTTTTCTTCTTATGGCTGTATAATATTCCATTGTGTATATGTAAACCTCTTCTTTATCTATTCATCTACTGATGGACACTTAGGTTGCTTCCATTTCTTGGCTATTGTAAATAGTGCTGCGATAAACATAGGGGTGCATCTGTCTTTTTCAAACTGTGCTGTTGCATTCTTAGGGTAAATTCCTAGGAGTGGGATTCCTGGGTCAAATGGTATTTCTATGTTGAGTTTTTTGAGGAACCTCCATACTGCTTTCCACTAATTTGCATTGCCACCAGCAGTGTAGTAGGGTGCCCTTTTTTCTACATCCTCACCAACATTTGTTGTTGTTTGTGTTTTGGATTTTGGCTATCCTCACTGGTGTGAAGTGATATCTCATTGTGGTTTTAATATGCATTTCTCTGATGATTAGCAATGTGGAGCATCTTTTCATGTGCCTGTTAGCCATCTGAGTTTCTTCTTTGGAGAACTGTCTATTCATGTCCTCTGCACATTTCTTAATTGGATTATTTACTTTATGTTTGTTGAGGTGTGTGAGTTCTTTATATATTTTGGATGTCAACCCCTTATCAGATACGTCATTCATGAATATATTTTCCCATACTGTAGGATGCCTTTTTGTTCTACAAATGGTGTCCTTTGCTGTACAGAAGCTTTTCAGCTTGATATAGTCCCACTTGTTCATTTTTGCTTTTGTTTCCCTTGCCTGGGGAGATATGTTCATAAAGAAGTCGCTCATGTTTATGTTCAAGAGATTTTTGCCTATGCTTTTTTCTAAGAGTTTTATGGTTTCATGACTTACATTCAGGTCTTTGATCCACCTTGAGTTTACCTTTGTGTATGGGGCCAGACAGTAGTCCAGTTTCATTCTCTTACATGTAGTGGTCCAGTTTTGCCAACACCAGCTGCTGAAGAGGCTGTCATCTCCCCATTGTATATCCAAGGCTCCTTTATCAAATATTAATTGACTGTATAAGTTTGGGTTAATGTTTGGATTTTCCATTCTGTTCCACTGGTCTGTGGGTCTGTTTTTGTGCCAATACCAAATTGTCTTGATTACTGTGCCTTTGTAGTAGAGCTTGAAGTCAGGGAGTGTAATTCCCTCTGTTTTATTCTTCCTTCTCAGGATTGCTTTGGCTATTTGGGGTCTTTTGTGGTTCCATATGAATTTTAGAATTATTTGTTCCAGTTCATCGAAGAAAGCTGTTGGTATTTTGATAGGGATTGCGTTGAATCTGTAGATTGCTTTCGGTAGTATAGCGATTTTGACAATATTTATTCTACCTAGCCAAGAGCATGGGATGAAATTCCATTTGTTAGTGTCCTCTTAAATTTCCCTTAGGAATGTCTTGTAGTTTTCAGAGTACAGGTCTTTCACTTCCTTCGTTCTGTTTATTCCTAGGTATTTTATTCTTTTTGATGCAATTGTGAATGCAATTGTTTTTCTGATTTCTCTTTCTGTTAGTTCATCATTAGTGTATAGGAAAGCAACAGATTTCTGTGTGTTAATTTTGTATCCTGCAACTTTGCTGAATTCAGATATTAGTTCTAGTAGTTTTGGAATGGAATCTTTAGGGTTTTTTATGTACAGTATCATGTCATCTGCAAATAGTGACAATTTGACTTCTTTACCAATCTGGATGCCTTCTATGTCTTTGTTTTGTCTGATTGCCATGGCTAGGACCTCCAGTACTATGTTGAATAACAGTGGAGAGAGTGGGCATTCCTGTCTTGTTCCCGATCTTAGATGAAAAGCTTTCAGCTTCTCGCTGTTAAGTATGATGTTAGCTGTGTGTTTGTCGTATATGGCCTTTATGATGTTGAGGTACTTGCCCTCTATACCCATTTTTTGAGAGTTTTAATCATGAATAGATGCTGAATTTTTTCAAATATTTTTTCAGCATCTATGGAGATGATCATGTGGTTTTTGTTCTTCTTTTTATTGATGTGGTGGATGATGTTGATGGATTTTCGAATGTTGTACCATCCTTGCATCCCTGGGATGAATCCCACTTGATCATGGTGTATGATCCTCTTGATGTATTTTTGAAATCGGTTTGCTAATATTTTGTTGAGTATTTTTGCATCCATGTTCATCAGGGATATTGGTCTGTAATTTTCTTTTTTGGTGAGGTCTTTGCCAGGTTTTGGTATTAGAGTGATGCTGGCTTCATAGAATGAGTTTGGAAGTATTCCCTCCTCTTCTATTTTTTTGGAAAACTTTAAGGAGAATGGGTGTTATTTCTTCTCTATATGTCTCGTAGAATTCAGAGGTGAATCCATCTGGTCCGGGAGTTTTGTTCTTGGGTAGTTTTTTGATTACTGCTTCTATTTCATTGCTGGTGATTGGTCTGTTTAGTTTTTCTGTTTCTTGTTTGGTCAGTTTTGGAAGGTTGTATTTTTCTAAAAAGTTGTCCATTTCTTCTAGGGTTTCCAGCTTGCTAGCATATAGATTCTCATAGTATTCTCTTATAATTTTTTGTATTTCTGTGGGATCCGTTGTGATTTTTCCTTTCTCATTTGTGATTCTGTTTATGTGTGTAGATTCTCTTTTTCTCTTAATGAGTCTGGCTAGGGGCTTATCTATTTTGTTTATTTTTTCAAAGAACCAGCTCTTCGTTTCATTGATTTTTTTCTATTGTTTTGTTCTCAATTTTATTTATTTCTTCTCTAATATTTATTATGTCCCTCCTTCTGGTGACTTTGGGCCTCATTTGTTCTTCTTTTTCCAATTTCAGTAATTGTGTCTTTAGACTATTCATTTGGGAATGTTCTTCCTTCTTTAGATAGGCCTGGATTGCAGTATACTTTCCTCTTAGAAGTGCCTTTGCTGCGTCCCATAGAAGCTGTGGCTTTGTGTTATTGTTGTCATTTGTCTCCACATACTCTTTGATTTCTGTTTTGATTTGGTCATTGACCCATTGATTAATTAGGAGAATGTTGTTAAGTGTCCATGTATTTGTGAGCCTTTATGTTTTCTTTCTAAAGTTTAATTCTAGTTTAATACCTTTATGATCCGAGAAGTTGGTTGGTAGAATTTCAATATTTTCGATTTTACTGAGGTTCTTTTTGTGGCCTAGTATGTGGTCTATTTTGGAAAATATTCCATGTGCACTTGAGAAGAATGTGTATCCTGTTGCTTTTGAGTGTAGAGTTCTGTAGATGTCTGTTAGGTCCATCTGTTCTAGTGTGTTGTTCAGTGCCTCTGTTTCTTTATTTATTTTCTGTCTGGTTGATCTGTCCTTTGGAGTGAGTGGTGTGTTGAAGTCTCCTAAGATGAATGCATTGCTGTCTATTTCCTCCTTTAATTCTGTTAGTATTTGTTTCACAAATGCCAGCGCTCCTGTGTTGGGTGCATATATATTTAAAATGGTTATATCTTCTTGTTGGACTGACCCCTTTATCATTATGTAATGTCCTTCTTTATCTCTTGCTGCTTTCTTCGTTTTGAAGTCTATTTTGTCTGATACATGTGCTGCCACACCTGCTTTTTTCTCCTTGTTATTTGCGTGAAATATCTTTTTCCATCCCTTCACTTTTAACCTGGGGATATCTTTGTGTTTAAGGTGAGTTTCTTCTAGGCAGCATATAGATGAGTCTTGCTCTTTTATCCATTCAGTGATTCTATGTCTTTTGATTGGTGTATTCAATCCATTTACATTTAGGGTGATTATCGATAGGTATGTACTTATTGCCATTGCAGGCTTTAGATTCGTGGTTACCAAAGGTTCAAGGATTGCCTCTTTACTATCTAACAATCTAACTTAACTTTCTTGTTAAGTTATTGTAAACAGAGTCTGATGTTTTTTTATTTCTCTCCCTCTTATTCTTCCTCCTCCATTCTTTATATACTAGGTGTTTTATTCTTTGCCTTTAGTTAGTATTTGGATGGTCTGCTGTCTTTGCTATGATTTTATTTTCTCTGGTGACAGCTTTTTAACCTTAGGAGTGCTTCTCTCTAGTGCAGTTCCTTTAAGGTATCCTGTAGAGGTGTTTTAAGGGAGGCAAATTCTCTCAGTTTTCCCTTGTCTCAAAATTGTTTAATCCCTCTGTCATAGTTAAATGGTAATCGTGCTGGATATAATATTCTTGGTTCGAGGCCCTTCTGTTTCATTACATTAAATATATCATGCCATTCTCTTCTGGCCTGTAAGGTTTCTGTTGAGAAGTGTGTTGATAGTCTGATGGGTTTTCCTTTGTAGGTGATATTTTTTCTCTCTCTGGCTGCCTTTAATACTCTGTCCTTGTCTTTGATCTTTGCCATTTTAATTACTATGTGTCTTGGTGTTTTCTTCCTTCGGTCCCTTGTGTTGGGAGATCTGTGGGCTTCTGTGGACTATTTCCTTCCCCAGTACAGGGAAGTTTTCAGCAATTATTTCTTCAAAGACACTTTCTATCCCTTTTTCTCTCTCTTCTTCCTCTGGTACTCCTATAATGCGAATATTGTTCCGTTTGTATTTGTCACACAGTTCTCTTAATATTCTTTCATTCCTAGAGGTCCTTTTATCTCTCTCTGCATCTGCTGCTTTGTATTTCTGCTCTCTGATTTCTATTCCATTAACAGTCCTTGCATCTCGTCCAGTCTGCTCCTCAGTCCATCAATGGCTTGTCTCATTTCTGCCTTGTCTTTCCTGACTTCCCTCACTTCCTCCCTCAGCTCTTGCATATTTCTCTGTAGATCCATCAGCATGGTTATGACTTTTATTCTGAATTCTTTTTCAGGAAGATTGTGCATTTCCATCCCTTCAGGCTCCCTCTGTGGTATTGTCTGGGTCTGCGTGAGCTTTGTCTGTACCATATTCCTCTGTCTTTTCATGGCAATAGAAGTGGTCACTGGTAGGTGCCACGTATGTCAGCTGGGCTGTTTAAGAATTTAAAAACAAAAACAAAAACAAAAAAAATTTAAGAAGAGAAAGAAAGAAAAGAAAGGAAAAAAACATGCCCACCGGGAGTAGATTCTGTAAGGATGCCGTAGGTGGCGATGTTGCTCCACTATTCTGCAGCCACGCTGTGCTGCTCTGCCAGGCCATTTGTAGCTCTGGCCGGGGCAAGCATGAATGAGAGGCTGTTGTTCTCTGTGTGAAGACTCAGTACCGCTACGTTTTCCTAGTTGCCAGCCAAAGGGTCCGAAATTCCCCAGGACTCCCAGACTGCTGGGCCGAGTGCGCTGGGATGACTACGCCCCTCAGCTGGGCCCCCGTCTCCCCAAGACCACCAAAAAAAAGCGCATGCTTTTCTTTTGTCCTGGGGAGCAGGCTGCGAGGACCCAGGTACGTCCCCAGGTCAAAACCTGCACCTTCTGCCTCTCCAATATCCGATACACTGCGCAATGTGTGTGAGTGCTCCCAGCGCAGATCACCAGGGCTCGTTATTTCATGGACCCATACTTCCACTCCCTCCCGGCCCTGAATCCTCTCCTGCCGCTGGTGCGCTGGGGTGGGGGAGTGCTCAGGTCCCGCCAGTATGCAGCTCCATATCTTACCCTCCTCGCAGGGTGCCGAGTCCTCTCAGGTGCAGATGCAGGCTGGGTGCTGTCCTGTGTATTCTGGTCTCCCTTTTAGGAATAGTTGTATTTGCTGTATTTTCATAGATATATATGGTTTTTGGAGGAGATTTCTGCCGCCCTGCTCATGCTGCCATCTTCCTGGAACTCAAATATCTAATTTTTGTTTATTTTTATGGAAGTAAAACTCTCATTTTTCTTTTTGAGCATTCTAAAATTACAAGTTTTTGACAGACACTTCTATAATGTAAGTTTAATCTGATGTTAGTAAGTTTTTTTTCCCCTTATATTTCTCCCGCTATATTCCTACTTAAATCTGCCATTGCTGTATGGAGCAAAGGAGATTACATATATATATATGAATTTACTGTTATCTTCATCTGATTGAAGATTTTCTAATTCTATTTCTTCTTTCCTTCCTTTTCCTCCTTGTGCTTGCCTCTTTCTGACCTCTTATGCTTGATTGAAAAGGTAACTATGTATCATAATGCCTATTGTGGAATCCTTCTTTTTTATGAGATTGTTAATATTACACATCCATTCATAGAACTAATGGGCAACTTGGTTTAATTCTTGGAAATGAATCTCTGTTTGTTAACTCTTTTCACAATGGGCATGCCTCTACTGTAACCATCAACTATCAAATAATAGCTCTCAGTATGACAGCTCTCCTTTTCTGTTTTGAGTGGATTAAATTCTGGGTTTATCTCAGATGGCTTTACTACATAGGAGGAAAAATTCATAGGAGCATAAAAAGTCCAGTAGGCTTATAGCTTCAGCCTCACTTATGAATTTGTATTTCTCTTAAGGTTCAGGTTTGCTGAGAGGTTTATCTTTAAATTTTCTCTTTGTCTTTTTATTTAAATCTATGTTTGCTATAAACTTAGAGCATAGGGGATTGCATCAGTGAATGAGTTTTTCTGTACTGTTTAGCTGATTATTTTTTTAACTGTTTTTTTCCTCTTTCTTGTTTCTTTAGGACTTGTTTTATTTCCAGGAGGTGCAATTGGCCAGCTTCTGGGAGGTGTCATTGTTTCGAAGTTAGAAATGTCTTGTAAAAACCTTATGAGATTTATAATGGTTACATCTGTTGTCGCACTTACACTGTTTGCACTTGTAATCTTTGTACACTGTAATCCAGTACCATTTGCTGGACTCAATGAAGATTATGGCGGGTAAATACAATTTTATATATTATATTTTTATCTGAACCCAACAACTTATTTATCCTTAATTAATAACAATTTATCCAGTGACCCTTATATGTTCACACCATTCTTGCAATTATTGGGCATGTAAAAGAAATGTAAAGCATAGTTTCACCTTTCATATTAAGGACAGGAACATGATAGACTGTGTTGTCACTATATATGTGTCCATAAAGTACTAAAGAAAAAAATACATTTAAATGATTCAGAACCCAGAAGTAGAATTCTGTACTAAAGTGTGTAGCAACTAGGAGACAGTACTGTTTATACAAAGCCTTACCTGTGTTGCCAAATTTACATGTCTGCCTTTTTATAGACATCAAAGAATGGAACTGAAGTATATCTGAAAGTATACATGGATAATGTTTCCTTTGAGCTAAACATGCAAAAACTAAAAGAAATGGGCAAAGATTGATGTTAAATACAGGGGAACAGAACTGAATTGAAAATCAACGTACTGAGCAAGTAAAATAAAATTTCCACTTCTGGCTACAATGGAGTAGCTTATGACCAATGATCCCACTGAGAACAACTAGAAAAGCTGAATAAAGTTTGCAAGATTTGTTTAAAAGCATCAGAGAGTTGTTTAGAGCACTAAGAATGTAAAGGCCAAAATCCTGGAGAAAGGCACACCCTTGAGAGGAGAAGCAACCTTCTAAACTTGGATAATTCTGGACATTGGCAAGAAGCTGAGAGTTTGGGCAAAGAATCTGGGAAAAAAGCACCTAGTAAAATCACAAGAAACCAGCATCCATTTTTGATAGACCTATGAGCCTAAAGAGATAAAAATTAGGGCATGGAGCTGGGTAAGATATGAGAGAGAAGAAAGGTAGACAAATGAGAAAACACTGTTGGGTTCCACTCAATACATTTGTTGAATTATGAAGTAAAGAGCCTCCTGAAATCAAGCAAAAATCTTATAAAAAGCCAAAAAAAATTCAGCAGTATTGTGATACTCTATAGAGAAGAGTTTGAGCTTAGAATACACTGGGGGAAAAACCATGGTGAACACCACATGTTCTCACTTGGTATCTCTATAAAAAAAGTCTAAGGCCTAGGAGTGAAGGCCTTTCTAGAGTCCTATAATCTAGCCAGTACTTAACTTGGTTTCTAATTGGATAAATGTGGTCAGCCAGCAGTTTGTCTAGGAGCAGAAAGATAGACCAAACACTGTGAAAGAAAAATAATATCACACAGATCTGTAATGTGGCTTAGGCAAAGGTCTTGCATTAAAAAAATTACCAGGCAGGCCAACAACATGGTTAAAACCTGAGACAAAACAGGCAATAGAATAGAACCCCATGGGATCCAGATATTGACATTATCAATAAGAATGGTAAAATAGTATTATTGGAGCAATAATACAAATGACTGTGAATTTCTCATCAGAAATCATGGGTTCAGAGAACAGTAGAACACTATCTTTAGAGTCCTGAAAGAAAAGAACTGTTAATTCATAATTCATTATCAAGTGAAAATATCCTTTGAGAATGCAAATGAAGAAAATATATTCTCAGGTGAAAGATAACTAATAAGATTTGTTGTTAGCTCTAAAAGAAACTATAAAGTTTCTCTTCAGTCTGAAGTGAAATGTTACTAGAGGAAAACTGGAAACTTAAAGGATAAAGAGTAAAAGAAGTGATAAATTTATAAGTAGATAGACTAATTTATTATTTTAAGCTTAAAATATGCATGACTATGGAAAGCAAAAATTACATTATCTTGTGTGGCTTTCAACGACTGTAAGTGTAATACATATGACAGCTGTAATTTAAAGGGGGAGGGTAAAAAGGCTTAATGGTTATAAGACCTGTACATTTTAAATGAAGTGCTAAAATATCAACTTGAAGTAGAAATGTAAGTATATGTATATGGTTTAGGCATGTATATAGTGTGTGTATACATACACATATATGTATATATATACTGCGACCTGTTTTTGTATGGTCTGCAAACTGAAAACGGTTTTATGTTAGTAAGGTTTGTAAAAAACAGTAACAAACAGTAGGACTTCTAGTTTACACTCTGATATGTAAAGAGCTTGTAAATCACTCCTGGCCTCACAACAAGAAAAGAGTTTAAATTAAAAATCAGTGACTTAGATTCATCAGAGACTTGGGATCACAGGGTAAACTGCTACCTCGCAAACTAGAGAGAGAGGCAAATAGAATTGCAATTTATCAGAGCAGAAGCCATTGGAACTAAACATTACACAGTAATTGACTAAGTGCTGGAGGTATAGCACGGACTAACTTGAGAGTTAAATACTCCTGGGAGCTGGGTCCTACAGGGATCCCACACACTTTCATGCCTCTAACACGTGCCACCAGCTTTTCACAGTGAAGTTGAGAGAAAAATCCTCCTGTGTTTTAGTCAGGGGAAGGGAAAATAACCATTTTGAAAAATGCTCCACAGAAGTCTGCTCTCTGATAAATGCTTGCTCTATAGGGAAACTACCTTACCAGATGTTCCCTAAACAAATTTTTGAAAGGAAGGTCAATTAGACAAGTCAACCATACTTTAACCTTCCTGTCTTACATAAGGAATTGGAAAAAAGAAACTAAAAAAATTTTCTGAAGGCCACAGCCTAGAGACTCAGGCCCTCTAAAAAACATCCTATAAAGTGCAAGATTTAATCATTAGATTATAAATTGCTTCCCCTACACAATACCTTACCACCACATCACCAGATATCTAGTATAGTTACAGAGAATTACAACTAAAGAGCTGCAGACATACTCTTCAAGTAAGAGTTTTTGTGGAAACCCAAAGAAAATGAGTATACCACAGAAAACAGGCCTCTGACACAGCTACAACAAATTTTATACACAGAGTAACACAGATAAACATAAAACATCACACTAAATGCCTCAATTTCCTGTTAGCTGATATATGATGTCTGGCTTTCAATAAAAAAAATTACAAGACATTCTAAAAAGCAAGCAAAAGAAAACACAAAGTAAGCCTCAGAAACAGACTCAGATATGGCAGAGGCTTTAGAGTAATTAGACTGGGAACATAAAATAATAGTGATTAATATGCTAAGGACTGTAATGGAAAAGGTGGGAAATATGAAGGAAAAGATAGGTAATGTAAGCAAAGGAGTGGAAACTCTATGAAAAAATCAAAAGTGAATTCTAGAAAGCAAAAACACGTTAATAGAAATGAGTCCTTTTTTCATGGGCTTATCAGTATCAATGACTGTGAAAACATGTCAATAGAAGCTTCTCAAATTGAAAAACAAAGATAAAAAAGAATGAAAAAAAACTGGAATAGAATATCCAAGACGTGTGCAGACATTACAAAAGTGTATCAAATGTGTAATGGAAACACTGGAAGGAGAAGAAAGTAACAGAAGAAATAAGTGAAGTAATAATGGCTGAGCTTTCTCTAAAATTAATGACAGACACCAAACCACAGATCCAGAAAGTTCTGAGAACAAGAATCAGCAATACAAATACACACACACACACACACACACACACACACACACACACACACACACACCCCTAGGGATATCATATTCAAACTGCAGAAATAAAAAATAAAATATCTTGAAAGAAGCCAGAGAAAGTGAAACCTTACCTATAGAAGATAAGGATACTTCACAACAGACTTCTCTAGTCTATGTAAGCAAGAGAAGAGTATAATGAAATATTTAAAGGATTGGAAGAAGCCTCCATCAACCTAGAATGCTATATACAATGAAACTGTCCTTCAAAATTGAAAGGTAAATAATGATACTCTCAGACAAACAAAAAATAGAGAAAATGTCATCACTAAATCTGTTTAGCAATAAATGTTTAAAGATCTTCAGAAAAAAGAAAAATGTGAGTCAAAATTTTGGGTTCATATAAAGAAACAAAAAGCATTAGAGAATGAAAAATGATAAAATATCAGTTCATTTTTTTATTTTTATTTGGTGTAATAGGTAATTTTGTTGAAAATAATGTTGATAAGGTATTCAGTGATTATAGTTTGAGGATAGTGAAATTAGTGACAGAAATCTTATAAAAGAGGACAGGGACTTGGGAACACTGTAAGGTAACTGTGCAATCCATGAAGTAGTATAATGTTATTAGAAAGTAGACCTAAATTACTTTTAAATGTATATTGGAAATTCTAGGGAAAGCACTAAAACATTTAAAATATATATAATTGCTGCAGTAACAGATGAGAGAAAATGGAATTTCATAGAATACTCAAAACCACAGAAGGAAAAAAGAGGGGAGCAGGGAGATGAAGCAAAAAGCAAGAAAGAACAGTTTTTTGGCATATAATTCTTCATAGTAGGCTCTTTGATCCTTTGTATTTGTGTTGTATCAGATGTAATATCTCCGATTTCATTTATTTTATTTTTTAAAATTTTATTAAGGTATTATAATATATACTCTTATGAAGGTTTCACATGAAAAAACAATGTGGTTACTACTACATTTACCCATATTATCAAGTCCACACCCATACCCCAATGCAGTCACTGTCCATCAGTGTAGTAAGATGCCACAGATTCACTATTTGCCTTCTCTGTGCTACACTGTTTTCCCTGTGACCCCCCACACCACTTGTACTAAACATAATACCCCTCAATCTCCTTCCCACACCCTCCCCACCCGCCCTCCCATACACCTCCCCTTTGGTAACCACTAGTTCCTTCTTGGAGTCTCCGAGTCTGCTGCTATTTTGTTCCTTCAGTTTTGCCTCATTGTTATACTCCACAAATGAGGGAAATTATTTGGCACTTGTCTTTCTCTTCCTGGCTTATTTCACTGAGCATATTATCCTCCAACTCCATCAATGTCATTGCAAATGGTAGGATTTCTTTTCTTCTTATGGCTGAATAATATTCCATTGTGTATATGTAACACCTCTTTTTTATCCATTCATCTACTGATGGACACTTAGGTTGCTTCCATTTCTTGGCTATTGTGAATAGTGCTGCGATAAACATAGGGGTGCATATGTCTTTTTCAAACTGGGCTGCTGCATTCTTAGGGTAAATTCCTAGGAGTGGGATTCCTGAGTCAAATGGTATTTCTATTTTGAGTTTTTTGAGGAACCTCCATACTGCTTTCCATAATGGTTGAACTTATTTGCATTCCCACAAGCAGTGTAGGAGGGTTCCCTTTTCTCCACATCCTCACCAACATTTGTTGTTGTTTGTGTTTTGGATGTTGGCCATCCTCACTGGTATGAGGTGATATCTCATTGTGGTTTTAATCTGCATTTCTCTGATGATTAGCAATGTGGAGCATCTTTCATATGCCTGTTGGCCATCTGAATTTCTTCTTTGGAGAACTGTCTATTCATGTCCTCTGCCCATTTCTTAATTGGACTATTTGCTTTTTGTTTGTTAAGGTGCATGAGTTCTCATATATTTTGGATGTCAACCCCTTAGCGGATACGTCATTCATGAATATATTCTGCCATACTGTAGGATGTCTTTTTGTTCTACTGATGGTGTCCTTTGCTGTACAGAAGCTGTTCAGCTTGATATAGTCCCACTTGTTCATTTTTGCTTTTGTCTACCTTGCCCGGGAGATATGTTCATGAAGAAGTCGCTCATGTTTATGTCCAAGAGATTTTTGCCTATGTTTTTTTCTAAGAGTTTTATGGTTTCATGACTTATACATTCAGGTCTTTGGATCCACCTTGAGTTTACCTTTGTGTATGGGGCTAGACAGTAGTCCAGTTTCATTCTCTTACATGTAGCGGTCCAGTTTTTCCAACACCAGCTGCTGAAGAGGCTGTCATCTCCCCATTGTATATCCAAGGCTCCTTTATCAAATATTAATTGACTGTATATGTTTGGGTTAATGTTTGGATTTTCTATTCTGTTCCACTGGACTGTGGGTCTGTTTTTGTGCCAATACCAAATTGTCTTGATTACTGTGGCTTTGTAGTAGAGCTTGAAGTCAGGGAGTGTAATTCCCCCTGTTTTATTTCTCCTTCTCAGGATTGCTTTGGCTATTCGGGTCTTTTGTGGTTCCATATGAATTTTAGAATTATTTGTTCCAGTTCATTGAAGAAAGCTGTTGGTAGTTTGATAGGGATTGCATTGAATCTATAGATTGCTTTAGGTAGTATAGCGATTTTGACAGTATTTATTCTTCCTAGCCAAGAGCATGGGATGAATTTCCATTTGTTAGTGTCCTCTTTAATTTCTCTTAGGAGTGTCTTGTAGTTTTCAGAGTATAGATCTTTCACTTCCTTCATTAGGTTTGTTCCTAGCTATTTATTTCTTCTTGATGCCATTGTGAATGGAATTATTTTTCTAATTTCTCTTCCTGTTAGTTCATCGTTAGTGTATAGGAAAGCAACAGATTTCTGTGTGTTAATTTTGTATCCTGCAACTTTGCTGAATTCAAATATTAGTTCTAGTAGGTTTGGAGTGGAGTCTTTAGGGTTTTTTTATTTACAATATCATGTCATCTGCAAATAGTGACAATTTGACTTCTTCTTTACCAATCTGGATGCCTTGTATGTTTTTGTTTTGTCTGATTGCCGTGGCTAGGACCTCCAGTACTATGTTGAATAACAGTGGAGACAGTGGGCATTCCTGTCTTGTTCCTGATCTTAGATAAAAAGCTTTCAGCTTCTCGCTGTTAAGTATGTTAGCTGTGGGTTTGTCATATATAGCCTTTATGATGTTGAGGTACTTGCTGTCTATACCCATTTTGTTGAGGGGAGAGTTTTAATCATGAATGGATGCTGAATTTTGTCAAATGCTTTTCCGCATCTATGGAGATGATCATGTGGTTTTTGTTCTTCTTTTTATTCTTGATGTGGTGGATGATGTTGACGGATTTTTGAATGTTGTACCATCCTTGCATCCCTAGGATGAATCCCACTTGATCATGGTGTATGATCCTCTTGATGTATTTTTGAATTCGGTTCGCTAATATTTTGTTGAGTATTTTTGCATCTACATTCATCAGGGATATTGGTCTGTAATTTTCTTTTTTGGTGAGGTCTTTACCAGATTTTGGTATTAGACTGATACTGGCTTCATAGAATGAGTTTAGAAGTATTCCCTCCTCTATATTTTTTGAAAAACTTTAAGGAGAATGGGTGTTATTTCTTCTGTATATGTCTGGTAGAATTCAGAGGTGAATCCATCTGGTCTGGGGTTTTGTTCTTGGGTAGTTTTTTGATTACTGATTCAATTTCGTTGCTGGTGATTGGTCTGTTTAGTTTTTCAGTTTCTTGCTTGGTCAGTCTTTGAAGGTTGTATTTTTCTAAGAAGTTGTCCATTTCTTCTAGGTCTCCCAGCTTGTTAGCATATAGATTCTCATAATCTCTTATAATTCCTTGTATTTCTGTGGGGTCCATCGTTATTTTTCCTTTCTCATTTCTGATTCTGTTTATGTGTGTAGATTCTCTTTTTCTCTTAATGAGTCTGGCTAGGGGTTTATCTATTTTGTTTATTTTTTCTAGGAACCAGCTCTTTGTTTCATTGATTTTTTCTATTGTTTTATTCTTCTCAATTTTATTTATTTCTTCTCTAATCTTTATTATGTCCCTCCTTCTGGTGACTTTTGGCTTCTTTTGTTCTTCTTTTTCCAATTTCAGTAATTGTGTCTTTAGATTATTAATTTGGGAATGTTCTTCCTTCTTTAAGTAGACCTGGAT
This sequence comes from Smutsia gigantea, assembly GCA_032199065.1. Lineage (NCBI taxonomy): Eukaryota > Metazoa > Chordata > Mammalia > Pholidota > Manidae > Smutsia > Smutsia gigantea. The sequence goes on from JAVSCE010001966.1 coordinate 27,159, forward strand.
TGCAATATACTTTCCTCTTAGAACTGCCTTTGCTGCGTCCCACAGAAGTTGTGGCTTTGTGTTTGTGTTGTCATTAGTCTCCATATATTCTTTGATTTGGTCATTAACCCACTGATTAATTAGGAGAATGTTGTTAAGTCTCCATGTATTTGTGAGCCTTTTTGGTTTCTTTCTAAAATTTATTTCTTGTTTTATTCTTTTGTGATCTGAGAAGTTGGGTGGTAGAATTTCAATATTTTTGAATTTATTGAGGTTCTTTTTGTGGCCTAGTATGTGGTCTATTCTGTAGAATGTTCCATCTGCACTTGAGAAGAATGTGTATCCTGTTGCTTTTGGGTGTAGAGTTCTGTAAATGTCTGTTAGGTCCATCTGTTCTAGTGTGTTGTTCAGTGCCTCTGTGTCTTTACTTATTTTCTGTCCGGTTGATCTGTCCTTTGGAGTCAGTGATGTGTTGAAGTCTCCTAAAATGAATACATTGCTGTCTGTTTACTCCTTTAATTCTGTTAATATTTGTTTCACATATGCTGGTGCTTCTGTGTTGGGTGCATATATATTTTAAATGGTTATATCCTCTTGTTGGACTGACCCCTTTATCATTATGTAATGTCCTTCTCTCTCTCTCACTACTTTCTTTGTTTTGAAGTCTATTTTGTCTGATACAAGTACTGCAACACCTGCTTTTTTCTCCTTCTTGTTTGCATGAATTATCTTTTTCCATCCCTTCACTTTTCGTCTGTGTATGTCTTTGGGTTTAAAGTGAGTCTCTTGAAGGCAGCATGTAGATGGGTCTTTTTTTTTTATTCGTTCAGTGGCTCTATGTCTTTTGATTGGTGTATTCAGTCCATTTACATTTAGGGTGATTATGGATTGGTATGTACTTATTGGCATTGCAGGCTTCAGTTTCGTGGTTACCAAATGTTCAAGGTTAACTCCCCTACTATCTAAAAGTCTAACAACGCATGTAATATGCTATTACAAGCACAATCTAAAGGTTCTTTTTTTGTTTGTTTCCTTCCTCCTTTTTCTTCCTCCTCCATTCTTTATATATGAGGTATCATATTCTGTACTGTTTGTCTATCACTTGATTGACTTTGGGGATAATTAATTTAATTTTCCATTTACTTTGTAATTAGCTGTTCTACTTTCTTTACTGTGGTTTTATTACCTCTGGTGGCAGCTATTAAGCCATAGGAACACTTCCATCTATAGCAGTCCCTCCAAAATACACTGTAGAGATGGTTTGTGGGAGGCAAATTCTCTGAGCTTTTGCTTTTCTGGGAATTGTTTAATCCCCCCTTCAAATATGAATGATAATCCTGCCGGATAAAGTAATCTTGGTTCAAGGCCCTTCTGCTTCATTGCATTAAATACATCATGCCACTCCCTTCTGGCCTGTAAGGTTTCTGCTGAGAAGACTGATGATAGCCTGATGGGTTTTCCTTTGTATGTGATCTTATTTCTCTCTGTGGCTGCTTTTAATAGTCTGTCCTTATCCTTGATCTTTGCCATTTTAATTAGTATATGTCTTGCTGTTGTCTTCCTTGGGTCCCTTGTGTTGGGAGATCTGTGCACCTCCATGGCCTGAGAGACTATCTCCTTCCCCAGATTGGGGAAGATTTCAGCAATCACCTCCTCAAAGACACTTTCTATCTCTTTTTCTCTCTCTTCTTCTTCTGGTACCCCTATAATGCGAATATTGTTCCGTTTGGATTGGTCACACAGTTCTCTCAATATTCTTTCATGAGCATGTTAATGATTTTTATTTTGAACTCCCTTTCAGGGAGAGTGATAAGGTCCATATCAATTAAATCTTTCTCAGGAGTTGTATTCATAATTTTACTCTGTACCAGGTTCCTTTGGCATTGCATATTTGTGTATGGCGCCCTCTAGTGCCCAGAAGCTCTACCCTCTGGAGCTGCTCAGCGCCTGAAGCAATGTCAGGGATTGTAGGGGAGTGGTATTGGTGCCTCCGGGGAGGAAAGGGCTGTTTCCTGGTTCCTGGCTGAGCACACAGGTATAAGCCTCTGTGTTTGCGTTTTTAGTTGCTATAGACAGATCTTCCCTCTGGCTGGGCTAACACCAGGGAAGGGTTTCCCGGTTTGCAAGCCCGGTGGGGCTGGCCAGGAGAAAGGCGCACAGTCTGCCTGTCACAGAAGGGGTTCTTGGAGCTGTGTAGGCAGCCAGCGAGCTGGTGCACCTGAAGATCATGAAAACTGCCAATCTGCTGTGCAGAGTGCACCCAGACAATTTTGTCTACCTGTCATTTCTCCTGATCAGTAAGCTCTGTGCAGTCCTTGCCCCTTTAGCAGCCCTCTTGCTAAGGGCTTCTTTGTTAGGAAGTCTCTCAGACTGCCCGCCTTTCTTTTGTCTCAGAGCAGCTGGGTATGGATCCCTGCTTTCCACAAGCAGCTGGAATCTTCGTCTCTCCACGAATTCTGTCTGTCTTAGCTTTCCAACCCCCTAATTACAAGAGTATCTTGCAAACACTATGAAATGTAGGTTTGTGCTCCCAGAGCAGATCTCCAGAGTTAGGTATTCAGCAGTCCCAGTTCTCTACTCCCTCTCTGCTCCATTCCTATTCCTCCTGCCGGTGAGCCGGGGTGGGGGAGGGCTTGGATCCCGCAGGAGCACAGCTTTAGTACGTTACCCTTCTCCGTAAGGGCTGCTCTTGTCTCCAGGTGTATGCAGTTTGTTGCCTTCCTCTTTCCCATTGCTCTTTCAAGAGTAGTTGTAGTAGCTTTATTTTCATTTTATATGCAGTGTTAGGGGGAAGCCTCTGTCTCATCTCTCACACTGCCGTCTTTAATTGATCTTTGCCATTTTAATTATTATATGTCTTGGTTTTGTCTTCCTTGGGTCCCTTGTGTTGGGAGATCTGTGCACCTCCATGGCCTGAGAGACTATCTCCTTCCCAAGATTGGGGAAGTTTTCAGCAATTGCCTCCTAAAAGACACTTTCTATCCCTTTCTCTCTCTCTTCTTCTTCCTGCACCCCTGTTGTCCCATCCGTGGGACAGCAACGTGGACCTGGAGAGGGGGAGTGGGAATTTGGAAGGAAACAAGAGACGCGAAGAATGGAGACAAGACAGATTCCTGATCAAGTCTCGTTTATTTGCGGAAAGAGCAGAGTATATATAGCATTCATGGGGTAAGGTCTCTTCTGATTGGTTACACCTTATGCTAATGAAGCAATCTTCAAATTCCAATTATGCACCGAGGTGTGTGCATGCGCAGTTGTCTGTGGCGTAAGCAGCGGACCTAACTGAGAACACTTGGCAGAAAGCTGGCGTGAAAGTAATCGAAACCGAAACCTAAACACGCTTCTTGGAATGAGAAACCATTTGTGCACTTTCAAAACTTAGTCTTCAAGGTGGAGTCCGGGAACCTAAGATGGAGTTACTATGGCTGTTGCATATCCTGCTCCCCACACCCTATAATATGAATATTGTTCTGTTTGGATTGGTCGCACCGTTCTCTCAATATTCTTTCATTCTTAGAGATCCTTTATACTCTGTGTGCCTCAGCTTCTCTGTATTTCTCTTCTCTAATTTCTATTTCATTTATCATCTCCACTGTATCTAATCTGCTTTTAATACTGTCTATTTTGCTCTTCAATGATTAGATCTCTGACTGGAATTCATTCCTGAGTTTGTGAATATTTTTCTGTACCTCCATGGGCATGTTAATGATTTTTATTTTTAAGTCCCTTTCAAGAAGATTCATGAGGTCCATTTCATTTGAATCTTTCTCAGGGTTTGTATTCATAATGTTACTTTGAACCAGGTTTCTTTGGCATTTCATAGTTGTATATGGCGCCCTGTAGTGCCCTGAAGCTCTACTCTCTTGTGCTGCAAATCCCCTGAAGCAATATTGGGGGTCGCAGGGGAGCATTATTGGTGCCTGGGGGAGGAAAGAGCTGTTTCCTGCTTGCTGGATGCTATGCATACCCCAATGCCAGAACCAGTGGTCCAAGCATACAGGTATAAGCCTCTGTGCTTTGAGTTTGTAGTTGCTATAGATGGGACTTCCCTCTGGCTGGCCTAATGCCAGGGTATGGTTTGCTGGTTTGTGAGCCAGGTGGGACTGGCTGGGAGAAAGTCACAGTAGGCTGCACATCATGGAGGGTGTCCTTGAAGCTCTGTAGCCAGCCAGGGAGCTGGAGCTCCTGAAGTTCAAGAAAGTTCCCCACCTGCTGGGCAGAGTGCACATGGACAATTCTGTCTACCTGTCCTTTCTCCTGAGCAGTAAACTCTGCGCAATCATTGCCCCTTTAGCAGCCCTCTTGCTGTTAGGAAGTCTCTCAGACTGCCAGCCTTTCTTTTGTCCCAGAGCAGCAGGACATGGATCCCTGCTTTCCACAAGTGGCTAGAATTTCAGTCTCTCCAGGTATTTTGCCTGTCTTAGCTTTCCTTAACTCCCTAATCACAAGAGTAACATAAAAGCACCATGAAATGTAGGTTTATGCTCCCAGATTAGTTCTCCAGAGTTAGGTATTCAGGAGTCCCAGGCCTCCACTCTTTCTCTGATCCTTTTCTCTTCCTCCCGCCAGTAAGGTGGGGTGGGAGAAGGGCTTGTTTCCAGCTGGGCCATGGCTTTGATACGTTACCGTGTTTTGTGAGGTTTATTCTTTTCTCCAGGTTTATGCAGTTTGGCACAGCCTTCTTTCCTGCTGCTCTTTCAGGATTAGTCGTTTTAATTATATTTCGTATTATATGCGATTTTAGGAGGAAGCCTCTGTCTCACCTCTCACGCCACTATCTTTAATCCCCTCTCCCTCTCTTTTATTTCATTTATAATTTTATTTGTATGAGTCCTTTCTTTTTTCTTGGCAAGTCTAGCTAAAGGTTTATTTGTTTATCTTTAAAAAATCTGACTCTTTGTTTAATTGATCTTTTCTATTGTGTTATGCGTCTTTCATTTCTTTCTGTCTGATATTATTTCCTTCCTTTTAATTTTGGGCTAAATTTGTTCTTTTCTAGTCCTTGAGATTGTAAGGTTAGATTATTCATTTGAGGTCTTTCTTTTTTCTTAATGTAGACATATGTCACTAGGAACTTCTCTCTTAGAATTGCTTTTGCTGCATCCTGTAAGTTTTGGTATGTTATATTTCTGTTTTCATTTATCTCAAGGTATTTGGTGATTTCTCTTTTAATGTCTTCTTTGATCCATTGGTTGTTCAGTAGTACATTGTTTAATCTCTGTGTGTTTTTGTATTTTCCAGTTTTCTTCTTGTAATTGATTTCTAGTTTCATACCGTTGTGGTTGGGAAAGATGTTTGATATCCCTCCAGGTTCCCCACTATTATTATATTGCTGTTAATTTCTCTCTTTTAGGCCTATTAATATTTGGTTAACATATTTAGATGCTCCTATGTTGGGTACATAAATATTTACAAATATTCTCTAGTTGGATTAATCCTTTTTCATATAAAATCACATTTGTCTTTTATTACAGTTTTTTTAAATCTAGTTTGTCTGATATAAATACAGCTTATCCCAGCTTTCTTTGGGTTTCCATTTATATGTAATATCTTTTTCCATTCCTTCACTTTCAGTCTATGTGGGTCTTTATAGCTGAAGTAAATCACGTATCCAGCATAAAGATAGATCTTGTGTTTTAATCCATTTAGCCACTCTATGTCTTTTGATTGAAGAATTTAGTCCATTTACATTAAAGTAATTATTGATAGGTATGTACCTGTTGCCACTTCATTGTTTTCTGGCTCTTTTGTAGTTCTTATGTTGCTTTTCTCTTCTCTTGCTCTCTTCCTTTGTGATGCAATAATTTTCCGTGATGGTATGCTTAGATTCCCTTCTCTTTGTCTTTTGTGTATATACTGTAGGTTTTTACTTTGTCGTTACCATGAGGCTTACATAAAACATTTTTATTTATAACAGTCTATTTTAAGGTGATAACAGCTTAACCTTGAACATATACTAAAGCTGTTTTTTTCTCTCCCCTAACATTTTATGTTTTTGTTGTCACAGTTTACACCTTTTTATCCTGTGTATCCATTAATAAATTCTTATGGTTATTTTTAATAACTTTATTAACTAGATGAACCTCACCTGTAACTATAATCTTACCTATAACAATAATACCTTGATGAACCTTATTGTTCAGCAAGGCCTGAACTCTTGATTTTCTCTCAAACTTTTGTGATTGTCTAAGCCACCTTCTTTTTATTAAGTGACTCCTGGCAGTTGAGGGTGTCCCAAGACCTTTCAGTGTCCCAAAGGAGAGGATCACAGTCAACACCTACATGAAGGCTGATTGGAAGCCAGACCCTCAGACCGTAGATGAGAAAGCATGCAGGTTAGACTTTTCCTGGGAGAAACTGGGAGATAAGCTTTTTTGCCTTCTCTCTGTGTGCTGGGCTTAGGTGTGCAGCTGCAGGTATGTATCCCTATGCCCATTAATGCTTCTTTGCTTGTTACATTCCTGTGGACTTGTCAGGGCAAGCCCTGTTGGCTATCAGAGCCAGGCAATCCTGTGGTCCATCCTTTGGGTGTCAGCTGTAAAAGCTGGGTGCACCAACCTATGTATAAGCTCCTTTCAGGGAGATACTGGCAATTTGGAGCAGGCTTGAGTGAGAAGGCAAAGATGAAATCTGTTAGCTTCCCTAGTCTTGAGGAAGATTTCAGTCAGCCCCTAAATGTATGCTAAATTAGAGGCCTGACCCCTGGGCAGCAGCTTTTATGTATGCAAAAGAGGTGAACGGATAAACTATTTTACATCCACTTATGGAATATTACACAGTGATAAAAATAAATGAACTATTAAACCATAAAATACCTGGAGAAACCTTAAATGTATATTACTAAGTGAAAGCAGCCAGTATGAAAGACTACATAATATACAATTCCAACTATATGACATTTGGGGAAAGGCAAAGCCATTGGTCATCAATTGTGAAAAATGTACCACACTAAAGCAACATATTAATAAATAGGTGAAACTGGGTGCATGGGGGAAGAAGAGTTATATGATAACTCTCTGTAGATGCTCAGTTATTCTGAAACCCTAAAATTTTTCAAATACTTAGTTTATAGGTAAGAAATATTAATCCTAAAAATGACTTTGAAATATAACAACTTTTTCAAATGATTAATAATATAAAGTAAGACCCTATAATTCCATTCTAAATTTATATTTAGAAATTGTTCTCATCTTCCACTTCTAGCCAAGATGAGATAACACATTTCTCCCTACCAAAAATAACCAAAAATTTGACAAAAATTGAAACAAAATATAGGAATCAGTCAGTGAAGAGAGTACATGGGAGATGGGAAACACCCAAGAGGAGTCGTGCAATTCCTCCAGCTTTGCTGCCTTAAGGGAGTTTGGAGATTCTGGCATGGGGAGGTAGGGGGGGAAACCAGACATTCTGGCTGACTCCCTGAGTTGAGGTGATTGAGTTGAGAGTCCAGAGAGACCAGTAGAATTCACAGGATAGTGTACCAGAGGATTTATCTCCAAAGAGTCCCCCTCGAATATGCAGCAGAATACTAATTAGCATGAGGAACAAAGCTGACAAAAGAATTAGAGTAAACAGGGCCCACTACTCACACAGGGTCGGGAATAAGATCTGTTCTCAATAGTCACACTAGGAAACCTCAAAAATTACAGAGGATGATGTATACAGAAGGATATTGCCTCAATATTAGTAATAATTACAGTTGATCTTTGAACAAGGTGGTGGTTTGGGACACTGCCCTGCACAGTAAAAAATCTGAATAAAATTTTTGACTCCCCAAAAACTTAACTACTAATAGCCTGGTTTTGACTGGAAGTGTTATTATAACATAAATAATTAACACATTTTGTATGTTATATATATTATATGCTGTATTCTTACAATAAAATAAGCTAAGGAAAATAAAGTGTTTTTTTCAAATTGTCAGAAATCTCCGAAAAAATTTCCAACATATTTATTAGAAAAAATCCATTTGTAAGTGGACCTGCACTGTTCAAACCCATGGTGTTCAGGGATTAACTGTAACTCTAAACTGAGCACTACTGTAGCTCTGCCTATCAAATTTACCTTAAAAAAATATAAAAAGATAACAACATTTCCAAGTAAATTAGCTGCATTTCAGATGTAAGGTTAAGGATAATCATAAATGTACAAAAATACCCCCCAAAAATACAGGATGGTGAAATTTACAAGGTTCAGTATCTAATAAAACATTGTAGGGAATTCAAAGAAGCAAAAAAAATAAAACAGAGCCTAAAATAAGGAGCTAAGTGAATTGATTAAAAATGACCCATAATTGACTCACATGTTAAAATTATCAGAGGACATTAGCACAGTTATTATACTTAGTATTTCCATATCATAATTCCCGAAAAGTAAAGAAAGTATTTTTAAAAACCCAAATTAAAAATACAGAAATAAAAACTAGAATGTGTGAGAAAAATACTCTGTATGAAATTAATGACAGTTTACACATTGTAAATTAGTGAACTTGAAATCAATAGCAGTAAAAAACAGGAAACACAGAGAAAAGAGAATTAATAAAAATGAAAAAAGCATTGATAATTGGACTGCTTCAGGTGATAACCACGTGTGCAGTTGTAGTTTCCAAAAAAAGGGGCAGGGGAAAAAATATTCAAAGAAATTAAGTCCAAAGTTTTAAAAAGACAACAAACAGCAAACCTTCAATACATGAAACAAGAAAATTACACCACAGTACATAATAATCAAATTGCCCAAATGCAATGTAAAGGGAAAATCTTAAAAGCAGCAAAAGGTGGGGAAAATACTTCATACACAAAGGACACAATAAATCTTATGTCAGAAATAATGCGGATAAGAAGATAGTGAAAAAATATTTTAAAGTACTGAAAGAAAAAAGTCAACCAATAATTCTATACCAAACCTATCTATTAAAAGTAAAGGAGAAATAATTTTATACATAAAAATGTAAATAATAATTGACCAACAGTCTTAAGTACATGAAACGTAAAAAAAAAGGCTGAAATAAAATGATACCATATGAAAAGATGATATACATAAAGCAAAGAAGAGCGAAGGAAAAGTTTTTCTTATTTAAATCTCTTTAAAAATAATTGATTGAAATGGATTAACATGTAATATTGGTTTATATGAAATGCTGTGACATCACATGTTGGTTGACTGTGTTAGGTTAAAAATGTGTAATATATATCCTGAAGCAACCAATAAATAACAGTGAGTCACAGCTAATAAGCCAACACAGGAATTAAAAAATATTAAAATAAAATATTTGTTTAATTTCAAATTAGAAGAGAAAAGAAGAACAAAGAAGAGATAGAATATATAGAAAACAAATAGAAAAAAGGATATATTCAAACCTAATATTAATAATTATATCAAATGTAAATGGTTGCCATATCTTAGTTAAAAGGCATAGAATCTCCAATTTAATTTTTTTAAAAGCAAGACCCAAATGTATATGCTGAATAAAAGAAGTGCATTTCAAACATAGACACAAGTAGATGATGTGCAAAAGAATGAAAAAAGATGTATCACATTATCAATAATCAAAAGAAAACTGGTATATAATATCAGACCAAGTTGATTTGAGAGCAAACCATATTAGCAGGAATAAACAAGGTCATTATGTAATGACAAAGTGGTCAATTCATCAAAAATAACAATCATTTATGAACCTGATGAAAGACTTTAAAATATGTAAAGCAAAAACTTACACACTGCAAGGAGAAATATATAAATCCACAAGTGTAGTCAGATATTTCAATATCCCCTCTATAATTAATAGAAGTAGGTAAAAGAAAATTAATGATGATACAAAAGATTTCACAACAGTGTTAACCAACTTGACCTAATTGTCATCTGTAGAACATTTCATCTAACAAAGAAAAATGCACATTCTTTTCAAGTGTGCATGAAATGTTTTCCAAAGTAGACCATATTCTGTGAAACAAATCTCAGTCAATTTAAAGGATGAAATCATTCAGTGGAATTAAAATTTCTGACCATGATGTAATTAAATTACAAATTTTCTGCAAACCGATTTGCAGAAAAGTGCCAAATAATTGGAAACTGACTAATAAACTTCTAAATAACCTGTGGTCAAATAATTTCTTCAAAAGAGGACATTGCAAAGTATTTTGAAGTGAATGAAAATGAAAATACACATAACAAAATTTGTAAAATGTTGATAAAATAGTACTTAGGGGAAAATGCATAGCATTAGAAGCCTGTATTAGAAAAGAAAAAAGTCTCAAACCAATGATATTTACTTTTATCTTAAAAAACTAAAAACATCAAAGTAGATTGATCCCAAAGTAAGTGAAAGAAAGGAAACTGTTGAGATCAGAATGGAAATAAATGAAATAAAAATGAGAAAAACAATGGAGAAAATCAATAAAATTAGGTGGTGTTTTGAAAAGATTGATAAAATTGCTAAGCCTCTAGAGAAAGAAAATTACCAATATCAGGGGTTAGAGAACTGATGTGATATTAGTACAGGCTCTACCAATATTAAAAGAATATTAGGATAATACTGTGAACAACTTTATGGCCACAGAATGGACAACTTCCGTGAAATGGATGAATCCTCTGGAAGACACAAACTAAGTTGAGAAGAAATAGGTAATTTACATATCTAGTAAATAAATCCAATTTGTAATTAAACACTTTCTAAGAAAGAGAATGCCAGGTTCAAATGGCTTCACAGGGAATTTTCCCAAACATAAAGAATATCTGATTTTATACACATTCCTCCAGAAGATTGAAAAGAAGTGCATACCTCCCAACTTATTCTATGAGACTTGCATTATCCTAGTATCAAAACAAAAGAAAGACACTGTACCAAAAGAAAACTAGCCTTGTATATCTCATGAGCATACATGCAAAACTTCTTAATAGAATTTTGGTAAATTGAACCCAATAGCATAGTAAAAGGAAAGTAAATTATGAGCAAGCAAGTTTATCACAGAGATGCAAGGTTATATTTAATATTTGAAAATCAATATAATCCACCATATTAACGAGCTAAAAATGAAAAAAAAAATCCCAATAGATGCCAACAAAGCAGTTGATAAAGTACAACATCTGTTCCTGATAAACTAGGAATGGAAGGGAATCTATGAAATCATAAACAGCTAAACATGATGCTTACTGTTTATTATGGAATGAATGTTTACGGTTCCCCCACCGACCAAATTCATATGTTGAAGCTCATAATCCGCAGTGTGATAGTTTTAGGAGGTGGAATCTTTGCAGATACCAAAGCTGCCTGCACCTTGATCTTGGACTTGGCTTCCAAAACTAAGAAACATGTTTGTTGTTTAAGCCACCCAGTCATAATATTTTGTTGCAGCAGCCTGATCCGACTAAGACGATGAAATATCAGATGACCAGGAATATAATAAAGATGTCTGCTTTCAATACTTCTATATTAACAATGTAGTAGAGGTTCTAGCCACTACAGTACTATAAGAAAAAGGAGTAAGAGGCATCCAGATAGGAAAAGGTGAAGTAAAACTGTTTATTTGAAAATGACACAAATTGTCTATAAGAAAAATTTAAAAACCACTGTAACTAATAAAATGAGTTTAACAAGTTTGAATGATACAAGTTCAACACACAAGAATCTATGGTATTTCTATAAACTACCAACAAATAAGCAGAAATTAATATTAAAAGTAGTCCTGTTATCAACAGTATTAAGAAAAAAGAAACAGTGTTGAAAGAAGACCAATACACAAGAATCTGTGGTATTTTTATATACTGCCTGCAAACTACTGAAAACTGGTATTACACAAAAATGCCATTAACAGTAGTATCAAGAAAAAGAAATACTTAAGGAAAAAATCTGATAAAAGATGTGAAAACCCTATAGACTGATTACTACAAAATATTCCTGAGGGAGATTAAAGACGTAAATCTTTGAATGGAGAGCTATCTCATGTTCACGGGTCAGAACACTCAGGATTGCTAAGGTGTTGATCCTCCCAAAGTCATTGTATGTATATTCAGTGTGATCAAAATCCCAGCAGGTTTTCTTTTCTAGATATTGGAAAAATAACTCTTAGATTCATATTATTAGTAAAAGGACCTAGAAAAAAATAAAAAATAATTCTTAAGAACAAAAAAGTGGATGACTATTACTATTTGAACTCAAGACTTATAAGCTCCAGCAATCAAAAAAGAGCATTAGTGTAAATATAGACAAATACGTCAGTATAACAGAATAGAGAGTCCAGAAATAGGCCCACATATATATAGATAATTGATTTTTGGCAGGGTGCATATGCAGTTTAGTGGAGAACATATAGTCATTTTGACAAATGCTGGAGCAATTAGCTATATGCAAACCAATAAACTTTGATACATATCTTGTAACATATAAAATAGTTAACTCAAAATGGATTATAGATGTAAATGTGAAATATAAAATTCCAAGAATATAAAGGAAATTTTTGTGAACTTGGGTTCAGGGAAGATTTCTTATATATACCACCAAACACGCGACTCGTAAATATACCGATAAATTGGATTTCATCAAAATAAAAATCTGCTCTTTGAAAGACACTGCTAAGAAATTTAAAAAACAAGGCATAGACTGTGAGAAGATATTGGAAAATCATATATCTAATAAAAGATTCATTTCCAGATATATAAAGAACTCTCGATGCTTACTAATAAGAAAACAATCCACAAAAATGGGCAAAAGATTTGAACAGACCAAATAATATATGCAGATGGGAAATAAGCACATGGGAAGATGCCCAACATCATTAGCCATAGGGAAAAATGCATGTTAAAACCAATGTGAAACTACTATATCCCTATTAGAATGTCCAAAACTAAAAAGACCATACCAAGTGTTGACAGGAAATGTAGAAAGCAAGTGAAACATTTACACATTGCTGGTGGGAATGTAAAGTAGTTTGGAAAAGTGACAATTTCTTAAAAAGTCACCTAAATACCTACTATGTGATCCAAACATTTTACCCCTTAATATTTACCCAAGAGACATGTAGACATATGACCATACAAAGACCATATAAAGACCAGCTGCATGAAAGAAGCCAGACCAAGAAAGTGTACATACTGTATGATTCAATTTTGTAAAATGCAATGAAATTTAAACTGAAGAATAGTGACAGAAAGTAGCTCAGCAGATGTCAGGGAGTGGAGGGATTACAAAGGGGCACAAGGAAAGTTTTTGGGGTGATGATTATGTTCATTAATATGAGTGTGGTAATGATTTCACAAGTGTATACATATCCCCCCAAATTTCCAACTTTACACTTAAATATTTACAGTTTATTGTGTATCAGTTATATCTCAGTGAAACTATTAAAAATAAATTATTTCAATAATTATATTTTACGGATCTCATTGGCATCTTGATATATATATTAATAAGCATAAAACAGTTGTATTATAATTACATTCAGTCTTCTTTTTTACAGAACAGGGCAGTTGGGAAACCTGACAGCTCCTTGCAATTCTTATTGTAGATGCTCATCTTCATTTTATTCTGCTATATGTGGAAGAGATGATATTGGATATTTTTCTCCTTGCTTTGCAGGCTGTACGCACTGTAAAACATTTAATGATTTCAAGGTAATTACTTTTTATTATGTTCCTTCCTTTCCAGTAAGATGTTCAACTTGTAGAAGTTTGTACTTTACTCCTAGCTCTCTATAAAAGCATTTCCCCCCATTATTATCCCTTTTAAAAATTTAAATAACAGGAACATTTAACTTATGTGGCCACAATACAAAGGGCTTATGGGAATTGGGAGTGGAAAAGATATTCCTACATTGTCTCCTTATTGTACGTCATCTTACTTGTATAGTTTTAATGGGTGACTATTATCTACCTCTGGCCATAGCAAAGTTGAAAGAAGCAGTCTTTAAGAAAATATTTTGTCTTCCACTTACGTAGTTTATCTTAGGTATAGCCTACCTATCAGCAGCACCCAATCCATCAAAATCTTGAACCCCCTCTCTCACAGCAGTGGGTTGACCAGTACTATCCTTCTGGTCACCTTTCATTCAGTTTTTCCATCTGCTGAATTCAAAATATCTACACTATACCTTCTTGCTATTTCTGCCCTATGTTAACTCAGATGTGCAAATCAGTCCCTGTATTACGTATGTAAATAATATATACAAGGCCTTTATAAGCAGACTAGAAGAAAGGTAAGAGAGATTTATATGGCAACAATACAAGTGACTTAAACTTGAATATATGTTCTTCCTCTTTGTCCTTTTATGCTTCCATGAAGTGGAACTCCCTTTAAAATTCTCCTATTTGGTCATCTTTGGGGCCATTACCATCAGAATTCCTTTATTTCTGAAAGCCTTCTATCGACCCCCAAATTTTTCTTTATTTTGTCATGCAGAGCAGTTGACCACTCTGCTATTTTTTGACTTCAGGTTAATTTTCTTATATCCAAAGGCGAACAAATGAGCTTTTAGCTAAATATTGACTGTAACTTCTTCAGCTTCTCCCATTTAAGTGGCACAGAAGTGGGGACACAGGCTTAAAACATTTTTTTCTCTCTCCCTGGCTAGTCTTTGTCAAGGGGGAAGAGAGCATAACAAAGAAGTATACTTCCTGACCCAAAGAAATTATACAACCTCCTTTAGTAAGCAATAAAGTCCTTTGTTAGTTATACACCAACATAGCAATGTTTTTCCTGTTACACACAAATCATTTTATTTCAAGATGTTAGAATACTGGAACAACTTTAGTTTCTTATAATCATGCTTTCACTGGCCTACAATTTATTTTTTTCATTGGATATTAAAGTTTTTAAAATATTAATGTTGAGTATTATTAATTTTAATTAGTTTTGTTTTTATTTTAAATAATTATTTTAATTACCAATTATATTTCAATTAATGTAATATTTTAATCAACTAGATGTTATTAATTGATTCAATAATTTAAATTATTTAAAATTTATTTGTTAATTTATTAAATTAATAAAATTTAATTTATTGATTAATATTGAATATTAATATAAAATGGTTATATGCTCTTTAAAAATCCTTTCTTCTTAAATGTTACATATTTAAAATCTTTAAAATATGTTGCTGTGGAAAGTTTTCAATGTAATAAAGAAGCATAATGAACTCCTATATGCTAATTACCCATCTTCAACAATTTATTAACTTACAGAAAATCTAACTTTATATGCCTGCTTACTTGCTCTCCTCTATTTTAGTTTGAAATGAGTAAATGATTTTTAAAATGTTCACGTGTTTCTACAGTATAAAGCTGAACTCTTTGACCTTGGTGTTTTGATTACATGGGATATTCGAGAGCTAAAGAGACGATCCTCTTAGCTCCAATCCTTCTTTTCTTTTCTGGAGAATCCCTTGAGTAACAACAATAGAAATAATCCACAAAATAGTAGCTCAGACTGTGTGGTAAATTTTGATACTGAATAAATATTGAAAGAATATAAAATTTTTGACAAAAATTAAATCTTAGAAATTACACAACTATCCTTGATAGAAATAATGGCTTTGACTGAATCAAGAATACTTTATCCAGCAAATTATCATTTAAATTTGAAGGAGGGTTAAACAATTTCCAGATAAGCAAAAGCTGAGAGAATTTACCTGCCACAAGCCATCTCTACAGTGTATTTTGGAGGGACTGCTATAGATGGAAGTGTTCCTAAGGTTTAATAGCTGTCACCAGAAGTAATAAAACCTCAGTAAAGAAAGTAGAACAGCTAATTACTAAGCAAATGCAAAATTAAATTACCTATCTCCAAAGTAAATCAAGGGATAGACAAAGAGTACAGAATATGATACCTAATATATAAAAAATGGAAGAGGAAGAAAAAGTAAAAAGAAAAAAAAAGAAACTTTAGACTGTGTTTGTAATAGCATATTAAGTTAGTTAAGTTAGACTCTTAGATAATAAGGAAGTTAACCTTGAACCTTTGGTAACCATGAATCTAAAGCCTGCAATGGCAATAAGTACATACCTATCGATAATCACCCTAAATGTAAATGGATTGAATACACCAATCAAAAGGCATAGAATCACTGAATGGATAAAAAAACAAGAACTGTCTATATGCTGCCTACAAGAGACTCACTTTAAACCCAAAGACACACACAGACTAAAAGTGAAGGGATGGAAAAAGATATTTCATGCAACTAATAGTGAGAAAAAAGCAGGAGTTGCAGTACTTGTATCAGACAAAATAGACTTCAAAACAAAGAAAGTCGCAAGAGACAAAGAAGGACATTACATAATGATAAAAGGGTCAATACAACAAGAAGGTATAACCATTGTAAATATCTATGCACGTACACAGGAGCTCCTACATATGTGAAACAAATACTAACAGAATTAAAGGGGGAAATAGAATGCAATGCATTCATTCTAAGAGACTTCAACACTCCACTCACTCCAAAGGACAGATCAACCAGACAGAAAATAAGTAAGGAGACAGAGGCACTGAACAACACACTAGAACAGGTGGACCTAACAGACATCTACAGAACTCTACACCCAAAAGCATCAGAATACACTTTCTTCTCAAGTGCAGATGGAACATTTTCAAGAATAGATCATATACTAGGCCACAAAAAGAGCTGCCCTAAATTCAAAAAGTTTGAAATTGTACCAACCAGTTTCTCAGACCACAAAGGCATGAAACTAGACATAAATTATGCAAAGAAAATGAAAAATCCCACAAAAACATGGAGGCTTTAGAACATACTCCTAAATAACCAGTGGATCAATAACCAAATAAAAAAAGAGATTGAGCAATATATGGAGACAAATGACAACAATAATTCAACACTGCAAAATGTGTCGGATACAGCGAAGGCCGTGCTAAGAGGAAAGTACATTGCAATACAAGCCTGCCTCAGGAAAGAAGAATAATCCCATGTGAGCAGTCTAAACTCACAATTAATGAAACCAGAAAAAGAAGAACAAATGAGGCCCAAAGTCAGGACAAGAAGGCACAAAATAAAGATTAGAGCAGAAAAAAATAAAATCAAGAAGAATAAAACAATAGAAAGAATCAATGAAAGCAAGAGCTGGTTCTTTGAGAAAATAAACAAAATAGATAAACCCCTAGCCAGACTTATCAAGAAAAAAGGAGAGTCTCCACACATAAACGGAATCGGAAATGAGAAAGGATAAATCACTATGGACACCACAGAAATACAAAGAATCATTAGAGAATACTATCAAAAATTATATGCTAACAAACTGAACAACATAGAAGAAATGGACCACTTTCTAGAAAAATACAACTTTCTAAGGCTGACCCAGAAAGAAACAAAATCTGAACAGACCAATTATCAGCAATGAAATTGAACTGGTAATCAAAAACTTACCTAAGAACAAAACGCCTGGACCAGATGGCTTCACCGCTGAATTTTATCAAACATTCAGTGAAGACCTAATACACATCCTCATTAAAGTTTCCCAAAAAGTAGAAGAGAGGGAATACTTGCAAACTCATTCTATGAGGCCAGCATCACTCTAATACCAAAACCAGACAAAGACACCACAAAAAAAGAAAATTGCAGACCAATATCCCTGATGAATATAGATGCAAAAATACTCAACAAAATATTAGCAAACTGAATTCAAAAACACATCGAAAAGATCATCTATCATGATCAAGTAGGATTTATTCCAGAAATGCAAGCATGGTACAATATTCGAAAATCCATCAACATCATCCACCACATCAACAAAAACAAGGACAAAAACCACATGATCATCTCCACAGATGCTGAAAAAGCATTTGACAAAATTCAACATCCATTCATGATAAAAACTCTCAACAAAATGGGTATACAGGGCAAGTATCTCAACATAATAAAGGCCATATATGACAAACCCACATCCAACATTATACTTAACAGTGAGAAGCTGAAAGCTTTTCCTTTAAGATCGGGAACAAGACAAGAATGCCCACTCTCCCCACTTCTATTCAACATAGTCCTGGAGGTCCCAGCCACGGATATCAGACAACACAAAGAAATAAAAGGCATCCAGATAGGCAAGGAAAAAGTTAAACTGTCCCTGTTTTCAGGTGACATGATATTGTACATAAAAAATCCTAAAGACCTCACTCCAAAACTGCTAGATCTAATATGTCAATTCAGCAAAGTTGCAGGATACAAAGTTAATATGCAGAAATCTGTGGCATTCCTATACACTAACAATGAACTAGCAGAGAGAGAAATCAGGAAAACAATTCCATCCACAGTTGCATCATAAAGAATAAAATACCCAGAAATAAACCTAACCAAGGAACTGAAAGACCTATACTCTGAAAACTACAAGACACCATGAGAGAAATTAAAGAAGATACCAAAAAATGGAAACACATCTCATTCTCATGGATGGGAAGAATTAATATTGTGAAAATGGCATCCTGCCTAAAGCAATCTACAGATTCAATGCAATTTTTATCAAAATACCAGCAGCATTCTTTAATGAACTAGAGAAAATCGTTCTAAAATTCATATGGAACCACAAAAGACCCCGAATGGCCAAAGCAATCCTGAGAAGGAAGAATAAAGCTGGGGGGATTATGCTCCCCAACTTCAAGCTCTACTACAAAGCCACAATAATTAAGACAATTTGGTACT